>SJXQ01007731.1:601636-648403 GCA_006408695.1 Aepyceros melampus
CCGGGGGTCAGCACTGGTGGGGCAGCAGGAGGTCCTGGCTGAGGCTCTTGCCGCAGTGGTGGCAGGAGAACACTGGCTCCCCAGCCGGGGGCGGCAGCGGGTAGGTGCCCAGCTGCGTGAAGGTCACTTGTCCCTCCGAGGCCTCGGCCAGGTCGGCGGCTGGACGACCAAACGGTGCCAGGGGCGTGGACTGCGGGCTCTTGAAGGCCACGTCCGGAAATGGCTCCTTAGCTGCGGCTGCTGGTGAAGAGAAGGCGACGGGCACCTCGGGGCACAGGGAGGCTCTGGCGAGGCCTTCGGCCTTGATGACCAGCTCTTCGTCTGCAAGAAAGGGCTCAGGGTCACGCCCGGCCACCCCCCGGGCTCCCCGCAGCTCTCCCGGGTCCCTGCCCGGCGCAAAGCAGGAAGTCAGCAGAAGGCTGAGACAACCACCAGGGTGTCTGCAGGGCTCGTGGTCCCTCACCGGAGAGTTCTCTACCGAGCCTCTGCGGTGCTTCCGTTTGGACAAGAAGGGCCCTGGCAGCCGTCTTTCCAGCGGCTTTCACTGTTTCATTCCTGGCGCACACACTCTGAGGTGTTCTCTGTTGCCTGTTGTGACCAGGCCTAAAATCATCTATTTATCTAATCCTGTTCCTCCTTACTCTGTCAGATAAACCCCTCAATATAGTAGTTCTCTGTCCCTTTATCTTTTGGAAAATACAGTACACATTTCTGCTCCTATATCTTTGCTCACCCTGCCCTCCCTTTTGTAGAATACACCTCTCCCTTCCCAGCTTCCTAAGTTACACCCAAGCACTTGGTACCAGTTTTCTAAGGCCAGTTTCAGCTTCATGTCCTTCTCAGGCTTTATCTAAATACCTAAAGGATAACTGACGGAATGTCCTCCAGACTCCTTATTTCTTGTGTATAAGTTAAGTCATCCATCCCACTCACCCTTGACGTTTAATAATAGGCATGCCTAGTACTGAAATGTGTCCCTCCAACAAAACTTTTGAAAGAGCAGAAACTCTTTTTCTCTTTTGTTTTCCAGGGTCTAAGCACAGAGCACAAAAGATAAATAGGTTGCATTCAGTTGCATGAACCATTGTGTCTCCTCTGACCTTGAGATTCTCTTCTGTTCAGATGGCAAAATACAGATGGCGCTAAGTGTCTTAGAAGACAGGTGTTTTCTCCTGTCCTGGTTTTGTCCTTAGGGAGAGCTCCTCACTAACACCCTCATTGTGCCTTGGCTTGTCTCCCCTAACCCCATCCCGCTTCAGCCCTTTCTACGTGATCCTCAAATGTTCTGCCCTTCTCTACCTGCATACTTTTCATCCACGTGCACTTCTTTTCCTTCCTCTGACAATTCTAATTTGTCTTCACATTTAAGAGTGTGTTTTCTCACTTAAAATTTATCTTAGTTGGATTTCAGTTTCATTTCTTACTTGAACAAGCCTCCCCCCGCCCACTTTTCTTATTCCTCACCCACTTCCTTGCCCTTACAACCCCACTTCCTCTGCGGCTTCTACTCAGTGGTCTGACATACTCTGAGCCTGGGTGGCTCGGTACTCACCAGCATAGGTGCCTTTGCACATGTCACTCTCCTTGGGCTCCTGCGGGGCACCAACCTGGGTCTCTTCCTCTTGTTTAATCCAAGACAGAATATCTGATGTCGAAATGCCAGGCTCTGTTTGTTGGGGCGGGGGTGAGGGGCGGTGTGGGGAGAGGAGAAACGCCTTCAGGGCTTGACTCAGAAAGTGGAAATAATCATGCTGGTGTGCTGAATACTACATTTTGCCCCAATATTTATCTCTAATTAACTATAACAACAAAACAAAATCAGCCTTAAAAAAACAAAAACACATATAACATATCCAGAGCCAATTCGAAATGAAACCAAATGTATGAATCTTTCCGTGATAGACTCACCTTGATTCACTATTTTTGGTGGTGAAAAGTGAAAGTGATAGTCGCTCAGTCGTGTCCGACTCTGCGACTCCATGGACTGTGGCCTGCCAGGCTCCTCTGTCCATGGGATTCTCCAGGCAGGAATACTGGAGTGGGTGCCATGCCCTTCTCCATGGGACCTTCCTGACCCTTCAAAAGAAATAACAATTTTTATTTTGGAGATGACATTCTGAAATCACCTAGAAGCATGAGTACCTTTCATTTCATCAGCACACTTACTTTCAGAGTATTTTCACATTTTTCTCTCACAGCATTTTTATGAGATAAGGAAGCAGGGGATCTCCTCTCCATTTAAGTTAGCGGGAGCCCACAGAGGTTAAGTAAATTTCCAGTAAGGAAACATTTACAGTGAAACACTATATTATCAAAGGTTTACTTTAAAATACAGAAAAAACAACAACCACCAAACAAGACTGACCAAAAACTTTTTAAGAATGTTAATTTAAAAACAAATATATTATCAGAATTACAAAATCAGGTTTAAGCACAGATCTGATTGCTCAGAAACATTTTTCAGGTTCCCAATTCTATGTTCTTTTCAAGACAGCATATTACTTTTGCTTATTAATGACACAGGTTTTTGTTTCCTAAACCCTGAGAGTAGGGAGAATAGTATTTGCAAGTTCCTCAGGCCTTGGGGATTCTTTTGGAAAATAAAAAAGAACAGCCTCTAAAGATTTTGCACATAACATGCCTCATTTGATGAGTACAGAAACAGCTGTGCTTGCTATTCCAGCCAAGGTCTATATAGCCTTTTTTGGCCTAAAAGAACAAGCTGGCACATTGACAGGGTCCAGAGAGTAAATTCAAGCTCTCTATATTATTTATCAAAAAAGCCTTGTATGCAGGTTATGGTTTTATTCCTAGTGAATGAACAGAACTCACCATTATTGCTCAATGCCTTTTAAATCAGTTAGAGACTGCTGGGATCTAAAGGTATACACAAAGCAGAAATAAGAGGTTGGACAAGGCCCAACAGACTGTCAGGTTATGCAGACAGACAGGAGAATACAGGGTTCTGTACACATTGTAGGCTGCCTTTATTTTTTTTTTAATTAATTTTTATTTTTTAGTTTGTTTTGCTTTACAATACTGTATTCGTTTTGTTACACATTGACAGAATTAGCCATGAGTGTACATGAACTCCCCGTAGGCTGCCTTTAGAACTTCCTGCTTTGAGCTACAAGGCTGAAGTGTACTAACTACAGTCCAACCTTTTCTTCCTCCAAGATTTTATAAATATTATACATGTTTATACATATTATAAACATATGTATATAATATATATGTTAACAGCTTCATTCATCAGTCTTCTAAATAATGTTAGTGCTCTAGAACCTCCAAATGTGATTCAAGTGGTTCTGAGTATTTTTTCTCTAGTTTATCATTATGAACCCATAGAATGTTATATATTTGGTGAGTTTCAATCCATTGCAGTCGTTATTCTTTTCTGAAACCATTTTTAAAATTGAGTACGATTAATTTACAATGTTGTGTTAGTTTCAGGTATACAGCAAAGTGATTCAGTTTTTTATATATATATATATATATATATATGTATATATGTATGTATGTATTTTTTTGTCAGATTCTTTTCCGTTATTGGTTAATACAAGATGCTGAATATAGTTCCCTGCATTATACAGTGAACTGGCAGCCCACTCCGGTGTTCTTGCCTGGAGAATCCCAGGGATGGGGGAGCCTGGTGGGCTGCTGTCTATGGGGTCGCAGAGAGTTAGACACAACTGAAGCGACTTAGCAGCAGCAGCAGTGTGTATGTCGGAGAACGCAATGGCACCCCACTCCAGTAATCTTGCCTGGAAAATCCCATGGACGGAGGAGCCTGGTAGGCTGCAGACCATGTGGTCGCTAAGAGTCAGACATGACTAAGCGACTTCACTTTCACTTTTCACTTGCATGCATTGGAGAAGGAAATGGCAACCCACTCCAGTGTTCTTGCCTGGAGAATCCCAGGGACAGGGGAGCCTGGTGGGCTGCCATCTATGGGGCTGCACATAGTCAGACACGACTGAAGTGACTTAGCAGCAGCAGCAGCAGTGTATATACGCCAAACTCCTGATTTATTTCCTTCTCCCTACCCCCCACTAATTCCTTTGGTAACCTTAAATTTGTTTTCTGTGCTGTGAATCTGTTTCTGTTCCAGAAGTAAGTTCAAGTCATTATTCTTTTTGATGCTCAAATTGTCCCTTTTTGGCTAGGGGGAGCCCCTTCAGATCAGTTCTATGTCTTTTCACATCATCAAATATCTAGTTTCCTCCATTTCTGGTATAACAAACTAGACCAGATTCATCTTGTATGTTTTCTGCTCCAACCACACAATCAATAATCTGAGAAATGGAATTTAGAGACCATAATCTGGATGATAAGGATGCTAATTGTTAATAGGTTGTCACTGCTTCTAGGTCTTTTCAACAGACAGAGCTATAAAATACCATTTAGAAAAACAAAATATAATAAATGTATATTAATATTTATGAAACTGCTTTAATACTTGTATCTGTTCTCTCTTATCCTGAGAATCTTGGTTCCTAATAACACTGCATAATGTTTGCTTTATCTGAATGTACATTTCAAAACTATACCAGTATTATTAACAAAAATATGGACTCAAGATTTTTTGTAGTATACAGTTTAGTTTTTTCAGCATGTATTTGATTTGTATCTTATTTATGTAAAATATTTACAAGGCTCCAAAATCAAAAATATAAAATACATTCAAAGAGATCTAGCTTCCATCTCTAGTCTCTCTCCTTGTGTAGGTAGCCATCCTCCTTGGCTTTTGTTTTAATCTTCCATACATCTTCATTTTTTTCCCTCTTTAAGAGGCATACTATACCAACTGTCCTGGACCTTATTTTCTACTTCACAATATATTCTGGGATGAGTGTCTGCAGCATTATACAGAGACCCTCCTCATTTCTTTCTATAGCTGTACCACTGTGCATTCAGCATCTCCCCCTGATGGGCATGTGGATTCTTTCCAGTCGTTTGTTACAGTATTAGTCAGCAGCCAACCATAAAAGCTGAGGAGGACTGAAACAGCAAGGCAGTTCTCCAGAAATGCGAGTGACTATTGTTCCCATCACTGGTTCAGCATGCCTTCACTGAACCTGGGGAACCCCGGGAAGGTAACCCAGGGTCTCCTGAATACTGATGCTAAAGTAAGTTCCTCCCGTCATTTAACTAACTAGATTAGGACAACGAAGTAAATATTTATTTTATTAAATAACTGGGTCTTAGCACTGCTGTCCCTGAGTGCATGGAATATGGTTGTGTCTGCTACACCCAGTGGGAGTGGTGGGAGTACAGGGCTGAGCACCTTTTGGAAGTGAGATGAAAGCAGCAGGAGACTGGGGTGGTCGGGGGGCCTCGTGCGCCACCTGCCTGGTGACAGAAGGGCGACTGCTGGCCCAGTCACAGGGGGACCTGGAGTACGTCCCCATAGGCCTGGGGGACCCTAACAGTGGACGCTTAAAGAGCCATGGAAGAAAGTGAAACCACTGGCTCATGCGGACAGCAGGCTCTGGGGACGTCAGAGGAGAGAGACGGAAAGTACTGATCAGCTAAGAGGGAATCAAGAAATGCTGGGGTTTAGGTTCAAGAGGTGGTCAAAACAGAAAGGCAGATCGCAGGAAAATATAAAATTTTAATGTCTACACTGGTTGAATGTTATCATGTGTGCTTTAAGCAGGTAGGGCCCAAGCTGTCTGAGAAGGAGCTGGAGCCTTGAGGTTCTGGGATGTGTCCAAAGGTATTATAAACTGAGTGAGTTAGAACTGATGTTGAGATATGAATTCTTAAGCAGACAATGAAAATGCCTGGTACATGAAACTACCGTTGGTAAAGATACAAAACTCTTTTTGCAACTTTCGTGAAGCAGATATGGAACTGTAACACAGCAGGTGACTATGTTGTGTATTTGTGTACTAAGCTAAGTTTTATTTCCAGGGTACTTCTTGTCTGCATGTAGGCTAAACAAAAATAAAGAGTTTACCATATTGGGATGTCTTAGTCACTGATTTTGTTTAGGAAAAGATGGTCTTGCTGGACAAGAGTGACCAGTGACAAAGGAGATAAGGGTGATGGACCCTAATCAATGATGAGCAAAGAAGTCTCCTCAGGACTGCAAGTTTGGGAATGAATTTACTTTACTTTTCTAGAATGAGGCTCAGGTCCATGGCTTCCAAACTAGAAGAAGGGCTAGATAATGGGCTTTTGGTTGTTATTCTGTTTGAACTTCTTAGTTAAGCCTTTTCTCCAAAGAATTCTAAAATACTGGAGTTCAATATTACAACTATCAGTGACCAAATAATGGCCACACACACACACAGAGCTGGTCTGCATTTTGGCCCTAGTAACAAAGAAGAATTTCAGAAAATCTCAGGTTTATAGTTTTGTGCATTCTCTCATTCATTACTATTTTCTACTAATTGGAAGCAATTTTATCTAACATATGAGGTACCAATGACTGCTCCCTGGAAGGAATAATAATTTCTTCATCAGATTCAGATAATGGTGACTACGACAGAATATAAAATGAATTCCAAGATATTTTGACATAAAAAGGAGGGAGTGTCCCACGGTATCCTTACTATCCCCAAATCTATTCCACCTGTATATATTTTCACTTAATTACAATGCACAGTTTTTCCTAAAGCTCTAAAATGGAGTAAGATAATAGATTATGGGCTTTATAAGAAATAAGGATAAAATCAAAACATATTTTGGAAACTTGTTTCTAAAAATACATCAATATTTTAATATGAACATACTGGTCTACTAACAAATTACAGAGTGTGTTAAAGTTAATTTTGAAGGGTCTCCCTGGTGGATCAGTAGTAAAGAATCCAGCTACCAGTGAAGGAGAAATAGGTTCAATCCTTGATCTGAGAATACCCCACTTGCCGAGGAGCAACTAATCCTCTGTGCCACAACTACTGGTCCTGTGCTCTAGAGCCCAGGAGCTGCCATTACTGAAGGCAGAGTGCCCTAAAGCCTGTGCTCTGAACCAAGAGAAGCCATGGCAACAAGAAGCCCTCGAACCACAGCTAGAGAGCAGCCCTCATTGGAGGCAACTAGAGAAGAGCCAGCACAGCAACAAAGACCCAGCACCGCCAAAAATATATAGATAAATAAAATTAAAAAAAAATTTTAACTTTAGAAAGATGATGATGTTAAAGAAAAGGCAGCTGCTTGCTCAATAATGAGAAGTTTTTCTTCTTTTCTTTTCCTATTAGAACAAGATGGGGAAAATGATATAAACAGAGTGAAGAATAATCAATGAAAAAAATATTTGATTAGTCCTGTTTCTGAAGTGGCCCAGCATTAGTATCCACCTGGCATCCATGCGGACAGTCTGTTAGGCACCTTGACGACCAGACGGTTAACACTATTCTCCACTGAAAGGAATCAGGATGGTTTTAATGTGTTAGGAGAAGGAAAATCTAAAGTAGCCCCATGTCAACACAGCAGGCCTGAGACTGCCTGTCCTTTAAGGCCTGCTCCCAAGGTTGGCCCTTGGCTGATAAGTAGTTCCCTGTACTGATCTCAAGCTCTCTTCAATGTTAAGAGTGCTTCGCTGGGTCTCAGCTGTTTCTACATTGTGGTTTATGCTGAAGATCCACTGCCCTTCTGGGAGTCTGGAATCTTGGTACATGCCAGACAGAGGGGGCCTACAGGACCAGCCCTGGGTGCTGAGTCTCTGGAGAGCCTCTCTAGGAGATGACACTCCATGTGTGTGGCCACAACTTGTTGTTGGAGAAATTAAGTGTGGTCTATGAGGCTCTACTGAAAGGGGACCCTGAAGCTGGCCCCCAGTTCCCTCCAGACTGCATCCTGAGCACCTTTGATCTTTGCTGATTTTGCTTTGTGTTCTTTCGCTGTAATAAACTCAGCCCTAAGTATGGCTATATGCTGGAGCCTGTGTTCTCCCAGCAAATTACTTGAGTGTAGAAGTCTTGGAAACCCCAACACAGTCAGGAACTTTTTTTTTTTTTTTTATGGAAACAAGTACTGAGGCAGTACTGAAAGGACACAGGAGGTGGTTTAAGAGTCAGTTGTTGACAATCTGAGCAACCAAAAGAAGGCAACTGAATCAAATGAATAAAAAGTCATGAAAATATAATTAAACCTAAAAGGGGGAAAATATTAAGGGTTCTAAAAGTTAGACATGTATGATATTTCTTTTTTACTGCTATATATTTATCAGCTAAATTCTATGACTCCTATCTTTAAGTTCAGGTAAATAACTAGGCTGGTAATTACCAATGCAAACTAAAATTCTAAAGAATAAAACCAGAGTATTAAATAAATTCAATGCTTACACTGTTAATTTTAAGTAAAAATATATTAAAGCATGAAAGGTGACTACCCATAAATGGAGTCTTGAAAACCAACGTAAAAATAAACTGACAAAACGGCAGCTAAATGAAACTTTCAAGTATGATCACAAACCAAAGTATTTACACCATTTCCATTCATCTGCAAACAATAAAATGACATACTCATTTTCTCTCACTGAGGCCTATGTCAGGTAACTAATAAAGTTGACCAAGGAGCCACTTCCAATAATGAATTTTTCTGTAATCAAATAACCCATCTTTACTTGTGATGTGATTTTAAATTCATTATTTATATCCAAGGTATAGAGATTAATAAAATTCAACCTGTTACACTGCCTAAATATAATCACCTACACATTCTTAAAAACAATGTGTGGCAGACATACATTTCTCAAAATTCAGAGAAAGTTCACTTGAGATTTGAGCATTTCATTGTATATAAAATGTGTATCACAAAATATATAAACAAATATTGAACTCTAGGTTAATGATATCCATGCCGAACTAATTAGGAGGAAAGGTCTTGCTATCTGCACCGATTCTAAAATGCACAGAAAATAGGATGTATTGATGGATGGCAGAGGGATGCAGAGATGGACACACATGTAATAAGGAAGTAGAATAAAATGCCAGGTATAGAATCTTAAGTGATTGGTATCTCCGTGTTCGTTGCAAAATCATTTCAACTTTTCTGACTGAAAATCTTCATAATAAAATGCTAGGAAAAAAATACCAGTACATGGAATGGGGGTGGGTTGTCAGAGATATTCATCTCACAGAGATGTCTGGAGGATGAAATTTCTATCTAGCAAACAAAATCTATATGAAATTTTTCTGGTAACAGGTGGGACTTGAGAGAAATAACAACTGGACTTGGGCTAGCAATCTTCCCCCATAATATCAAATAGCTGCCAATCAAAAAAAAAAAAAAAAAGTAAGGGGAGTTAATTAGTGATAACTGGCTCCCAAACTGGGCAAAATCCACTTCACCCAGGTGGACATCATCAGGTCTGCCCTTTTCATGCATCCCTGAGGGACCACGCAGACTCCCAGCCCCTCCCTCGACACTTCTCAACAGCTGGACACATGCTCCCTCAATACTCTCAGGCATGTGCTACTGACGGGTGAAGGCTTTGGACAAGGTGATTTCCAGGGCCTGCTGACCCACTCACAGTCTCCTTGCTTTAGGACCAAGAGCCTCCAGAAGCCCCTGCTTACCTTCACTCCGAGCTATCATCTCTGACCAGGAAAGGGAGACAAAGGGTGGATATCTCTTCTCCACTCACCTTCGCTGGGGTCCGTGGGAATCCCACTCTCCTCTGGCCCAGCCTGGTCCTCTGTATTACGGTCTCCTTCTGGCTGAATCTGAGATAAGACATCGGGTTGATTCATGGCATAATCTACGAGAGGAAAATGGGAAAGAGGATATGACAAGTGATCAGTGAGGATGACAACTAACGGCCATCAAAGCTGAACTGAAGGCTGTGAGGCCCACAGTCCCAGGGAATTTCTTTGAGTCTAGCACATGGGTCCCCAAGGCATGGTCTGGTACCAGTCTGTGGCCTGTCAGGAACCAGGCCACACAGCAGGAGGTGAGCAGCGGGTGCGCCAGTGAAGTTTCATCTGCTCCCCATCACTCATATTACCACCTGAAACATGAGCCCCAACCCCATCCGTGTAAAAACTGTCTTCTTCCACCAAACTGGTTCCTGTTGTCAAAAACGTTGGGGACCACTCTCCCCATCCATTCACCTCCAACCATGGACAGTGTCTATAGGCAAAGCGGTGGGAGGAGAGGTGATGAGTGAGAAAGGCTTGTGTACCCCTTGAGCACCGACTGCCGCCTCCACAGAGTAAGAGTGCATGTGCCTCAGTGAGGAGCGGCGAGGCCATAAATAGGAAGGACACCATGAGACCACTGCAGCTGGCACACCCACAACCCTGAACTTCACCCTCTGTCCCCTGATTTGGCAGAAGGAGAAACTATGACTTCATATTTAGCAAGGGTGAATTGGACATCTTTGGCTTGGAACCAGAAATGTATGAGGACAGAGGGAAAATAAGGACGCTGGAGGAAAAGGGATTGCTGAGCTGCTGTCCCCTCATTCAAACGGTGCCAACTTAGCCTCACCCATGGAGATGAGAGACTCATAGTTGCCCTTCATGATATTCTTGTAAAGTTCCTTTTGCCATTCTTCTAATTTTTCCCATTCTGGAGTGGAAAAGTAGATGGAGATATCATCGAATGTCACAGGCACCTGCAATTATAACACACTGGGGTTAGCTTCTCTCACTGCAAGTCAACCACTCTACTGCAAACACATTTCTGCTACATGCCTGCATGCATGCTAAGCTGTTCCAGTCATGTCTGACTCTGTGCAACCCTAGGGCTGTAGCCAGCCAGCCAGGCTCCTCTGTCCATGGGATTCTCCAGGCAAGAATACTGGAGTGGGTTGCCATTTCCTTCTCCAACTATATATATGCCTACTAGTTACAAAAAACCTATGTGAGATGCTAAAAGGATACAGGCAAGACTTAAGACACAGATCTAACCCCCAAGAGTTGATGATGTTTTCACTGTGACAGACTTTAAGGCTGTGAGTTTTAGTCATCAATAGAGACAGGTACAAATGCAAAGCAGTATTTAATTCACAGAACAGAGCCTATAGTGACTATCCATGAAGTATGAGGCTTATCTTAAGCAGCAAGATTATAAATATACAGTTTCAGTCTAAAAGAAGCATATGACTATATTCAGCTTAATGACCTGGACAACAGATTTTGGAAACAGCTATAAAGAGGCTGGACTAAGTCTAGAAAAGGTGAGACTTTGGTCAGTCCTAATAGGTAGGTTATAAACAGGCCTAACAGGAATGGGAAAAACACTTAAGCATGGAAAATTAGAGAATGTATTCAGAGAACAATTATGGATTTGCCTAGCTGGAGTCAAGTTACATGAAGGCAATGGTCATAAGGAACCCCACCTTCCAGCATAATGCTATCTAAAGCTAGGAGCTTATCCGTAGGCAAATGGATATGTCTTTCTGAAGAGAAATCCAAGAGGGGCCTGGGGTATTAAGGTACCAGGTGTGGGCACTGTCACCTAGTATAAAGCTTCTCTACTTCTGCCATCATCATAACGGCTCATTCTTCCTTCGCCCACTTGAGAGCTTTCCACAGTTTTATTCTTAAATATGAGTTAACTTTTAAATACCAGTGACAACTTAGAAATCCTACAGCATGATCAAGAAAGACTAAAATGAAAAGAGGGGGAGGATGAGTGTGGAAAAAATAAAAATACCTAGGCAACAGAGTCTTTATAAAAACTTTACTAGTAATACCATAAGGATTTGAGAGAGATTAAATCCATAAAATAAAAACAGGATGCTATGGAAAAAGGAAAGAAAATGAGAAAGACTCTTGGTAATTTCATATATATGTGTGTGTATGTGTGTGTGTTTTTCTCCCCAAATTAAAAAATTCAATAAAAAGATACTCATCTTCATAAACTTCACATATCCCTTAAAATACAAAGGTCTATACAATTCTGTGAGGCAATTACATTTTCTAATTGCTTCATCTGTGTCATCAACCATAAATTTTGTTCCTTAGGAGCTACTAGCATCATAAATTACTCATTTCACATCCTGTTCAGCATCTAAAATCAAGCTGAGGGCAAATGTAGACGAACTCAATAGTCAAGTTTTTATCTAACCTCACTACACAAAAGATTTGTGAAGGTTTACAACAGAAACACATATGATAAAACGATGACAAAGATGAAGGATCAGGATGGGTTTCTGGTTGAAGACGGTGAACTAAACACACACATACTTCCTTTCCCACCCAAGTTCTATTGAAATGACAGTAAGTCAGACCAGAAGGGACTAAATATTAGAACAGTACCAAGAATGAGAAGGAGAGGGTGTGCCCCAATCAGAATTTCTGACGAGTTCTCACTGAGACCTAGAGGACGCGTCAGCGCTGGGGCCTGGGGTACAAGGAAGCAGCGTTTCTGACAACGCACAGGGAAGGACTGCAGCGAGGAACGCAGAGAACTGCAAGCTCAAAGCTAGCAGAGACACCGAGTAGGAGTAACAGTGGTTAGAAACTGCAGTCTAAAGGTCTATCTTTGGAACAGCAGGGCCCCCTCTCTTGTCCTCATCAGCCCTGGTAAAGAAGCATTTACCCCAAAGCTGAAACCCAGACTTCATCTCTAAAGAAATCTAAAAACCTGCCTGGAGACAGTACCCATCCTGTCCCATCCACTGTACCCCATCCCAGTGTGGGCTAACTCAGAGTCCTGCTTCACTCCTGATCTCATGGTGGCCCCCGCACTGCCTGTTTGCTCCTTGCATGGCACCCTGAAGCAAAGCCCACCTATATGGGGCATCTAAGGAGAGCGCCTCTCGTGCAAAGGAAAGATCCTTTGGTTAAAAAGACTGACACGGTGGTAGAGAAAAATGCAAGCTTCCTCTAATTACCCTATTAATCAAATCCTTCGCTTATAAATATGAGCAAACAACCAAGGATCATTCAATATTAAAAAAGTAAAACTGGAGTTCCCTGGTGGTACAGTGTTAAGAATCCATCTGCCAAAGCAAGGGCCATGGGTTCGATCCCTGGTCTGGGAAGATTCCACATGTTGTGGAGCAATGAGCCCGTGGGCCACAACTACCGTAGCCTGCACGCACTGGGGCCCACAAGTCACAACTACTGAGCCCACATGCCCTAAAGCCAGCAAGTCACAACTATGGAGCCCAAGTGCAGCAACTACTGAAGTCCACGTGCCTAGAGCCTGTGCTCTAGAGTGCAGCCAAGAAATAAGGTAAATGAATGAATGAATAAGCAAAATTAACAGCATCACGATGAACATGCACTACAAAAAAATCCTAGGTTAAAAAATATATATTTTAAAAAGTTCTAACACATATTCCCAGAGACATTCAAGTAGATATTGCATCCATTAAAAAAGAAAATTCAGGCTGCTTTAAAAAAGGAGAAAATAAATATTGTTTACAATTAAATATATAATTGTTAAAATAAAAGTCAGAAAGGCTGGAAGGAAAAGTAACAGAACTCCAGTTTAAAAGGTGAAAAATATGAAGGAAAAGTTAAAGAGACGAAGACAAAAATCCATCATCTGTCAAACAGTAATTCCACAAAGAGAACAGAAAAAAAAAATGTGGACGGGGGAAACAAAAGATTGTAAAAATAGAATCACAGAAGAAAATTTCCCAGAGCGGAAAATCAGTTTTCTGATCGTGAAAGGTGACACCAAGTGCCCAACATAAATTTTAAAAGACCTATACCCAAGACATAACAAGTACAAATAGATGATAAAAGCTTCCAGAGAGAAAAAAAAAAATTTCTTACAAATGAGAACTGATTTGTTATTAAACTTTTCACCAATGGCATTTGATGTAATGAAAAAAAGGACTGGTGCCTTTAAAACTGTGAGAGAAGTGGAATATTACTCAGCCTTCAAAAGGCAGTTCTGACACCTGCCCTGACATGGGTTAATTTTGAAGGTGTCAAGCCCAGGAAACTACTCCCTCACAAGGAAACAGATACAGTATGAGCCTACCTAGATGAGGACCTGGAGCAGACAGATTCACAGAAACAGAAAGCAGGACGGGAGTCACCAGGGGCTAGGGGAGGGGGTCCTGGGAGGATTTATGGGTACATCACTAAAGTTTTGCCAAATGAAGACGTTCTGAAGATGGATGCTGGTGATAGCTGCGTAACAAGGGAAATGTACTTAATGCCACTAAACTGTCTGTTTTAAATGGTTAAAATGGTAAATATTTTTTCTTTTACCCCCTTCCCCTAAAATGGTCAACTTTATATCACACATATTTTACCACAATTTGAAAAATGAAAATTAAGAAACGATTTTTGAGGGAGAATTATTTTGAACTTGGCATTCAAAAATAAGGGCAGAGTAGGAGCATTTTCAACAAATCAAGGACATGAAAGTGTCTCTATGGCCCATATTTAATCTAGTAAACCTTCTATATATTTTAATTTCATGAAGTAATCTTTGAGAGGAATCACATTATTTTATATACAAATTGGAAGTTTAAGAAGGAAAGATTAAATGTTATCCATTTACTCAGGTTAGACAGTAAGTAACTTTAACTTACCTTCTCTGCTATTCTTATGGCCCAACAGCAAGTTTAAATTACTCCAAAGAACTTCAGGAAGCACTCAGGTACACACACACCATACAGCGGGGAAGGTTCTCTCTCAGATGCTGCTCTGACCTTCCCGGCCACTTGCTCACCTCTGTTCCCTGAGGGAGTCTCCATCTCCTGTTTGCCCCCCACCCCACACTCAGTCTTCTATCGCCCCTGCAGCAGCTCTTGCAAGGTCCCCGGTGAAGTTGTGTTGTCAAACTGCATTCACCATCCTCATCTTTCTAGACCTCTCAGCAACATATCAGCCCACACGACCACTGTCCCTTGACCCTGTGACCCACACATTCACTGGCCGCCACTCCTGCCCTGGTGCTTGGTCCTGGGACTCGTTTCTCCTGCCTCTCCACCTTCTCTCCCGAGGTCATCGCTTCTGGCTTCATGACTTACAATACAATCTGCACGTCAATGATTTCAAAATATTTTTCTCCTTTGAGCTTCAGAGACCGCTTAGCAGCACTCCTGAACATATCCCAGGCGTCTCAAACACTGCCAAAGGGGCACTAATTTCTTCCCCACCTCCGTAAACACCAACAACATCCCCCTAGACCTCCAAGTCAAAAACTTGAGTCTGTGGTTAAGAGCACCTGCTCTGGAGCCAACTGTGTCACAATCTAACCCCGCTATTTATGTTTACTGACTGTATGAGCTTGGCCAAGTTAGACTTCTTATGAAGGTAACCAAAGTACTTACAACAGTAAGTGCTCAGAAATTATCATGCAGTAAATTCACAATTATTATTGTTCTTAACTCATCATTCCCTAATTCCCATCAGGAAATCTTACTGTCAATTTTACCATCAAAACATCCCCAATCTGCCCGCTGTCTCCCCCTGCACTGCTGTTACCCTCAGCCAAGCCGCTCTTGGCCCTCCCTTAGGGTTTTCTCCCTGCTTCTGTTCTTACCCCCGTAAGCCATTCTTCAGGTAGACACCAAAGAGATTCTTTCAGAATATAAACCAGATACAACTCCTCCACTTTAAACCTTCCAACCTTCTCATTCTAATTCAGATCAAGACCACATTCCTCACCTTGGTCTCCAGGGCCCTACACTGGTGGTTTACAACCAGAATCGTGTGTTAGAATCGTCTGTGGAGTTTTAAGATCAATGGTTAGGCCCCATCCTGAACCTGCTAAGTTAGAACATCTAGACATGATGCCCATCAGAATTTTCAAAGTCTCTCAGATGACTCCTGTAGAACCAGGGCTGAAAAACCCTGCCCTAAATGAGTCACCACCTGTGTCTCTGGACATGCTCTACTTGTTCACCGCACACCAGCCAGTTGGCCTTTTTCCTTCCTCTTGGTGTTCCAAGTTTGTTTGTGCCTTTGGGACTTTGCACTACGTATTCTTTCTGCCTGGAAGGTTCCTGCTCAGACCTTCTCCCAGTAGGGTCCTTCCTGTCATTTACTCTTAGCCTAAATACTTTACTAGACCTTCTCTGACATCCAATCTAAAAATGAAATCACCAGATAACACTTTTATTTTTTACTGAGGCACTTAAATGGATTTATTTTGTTTGTTTGTACCGTCTTTCCCCCTAAAATTTAAGCTTCAGGGGAGCTTGCATGAATTGTTCACTGTGGTGCCTTCAGGAACTAGATACCAAGCAAACAATAGTGCTCAAGACATACTTGTTGAATGAATGAATAAATAAACAGGCGTGTTTGGAAACTAGCTGCCTCTGTCTTCCAGAGCTCAAGAATGGCATTTATTTCCTGTTGTTTTATGGGCTATTCCCTCCGGAGAGGCTGGGCCCAAGCACTAGAGCACACCTTGTACAGGGTGAAGGATGGGGCCCCCCATGAATCCTCGCCACAGACAGTCGCCCATCCTTACACCAACCATTGACTCTACATCTCATTTCTCTGTCCTCTTTTTTTTAAAACCAGGATTCCCAACAAATTCAAATTGACTGGTTTCAATGATATTTAATTTTGTTTCCAATCAAGACTGCGGCAGACAGGTTAATACCGAAAAAAAGTGACTTGGGGGTAATGGGTTGGAGAAAGAAAAAAAAAATCCATCTGCCGGATAGCCAGCTTTGGGCTAAGAAGAGTCTTTCAGTCTGAAGTCTGACATTTCCCATGATCAGAACATGTAAATTGAACATGGAATGCTTCCCAAATAGACAAAGAGCCACTTCCTGGTTCCTTGAGCCTTCACTGATTGACCAAGACCACCCGTTACTAACAGTCTAAGGATGAGGGGACGACAGAGGACGAGATGGTTGGATGGCATCACGGACTCAACGGACATGAGTTTGAGCAAGCTCCGGGAGATAGTGAAGGACAGGGGAGCCTGGCGTGCTGCAATCCATGGGGTCGGACACGACTGAGCGATTGAACAACAGCAAGGACGAGGGTTGCTCTCCCCATACCGAAGTGCAAGGCCTACCTTTGGAATGTCTCCTTTGATACCAGGGGGCAGCCGCAGAATCCAGAAGTTCCTGTTCCTCAGCAGGTTCTCCAAGTTCTCCAGCCGCCGCTGCAGCAGCCCGTACTCCTGCAGCAGGGTCCCCAGCACGGCCCACTTGCCCTCCAGCTGGTTTCCGAGATCCGCCACTGTCTTCTCACAGCTGGCCAGCTTCTTCTCTGCCGTCCCCGTCCGGCCCTCCAGGTGCAGCAGTCGCCGGCTGTGGACTTCTACCTTTCTCTCGATGGCCTGCACAGCTGCTACCACCGTCCACAGGGAGATGGCCGCAGTCTGCAAGTGAGCTTCGTTTGCCGCTGGGGCTGCGGGGAGAGGGAGCGCCTGCAGGGAGGTAAGGCATTCGGAATCCCATTCGGAAGTCTGTGCGCAGTGGGGAGATGGGAGGAGACACTGAGTGTTAGAAGGGGCCCTAATCCAAAGCAAAATCAGATAAGCGTGCTTCCGTGGCCAGTTGCGATTACTCTAAGTACAGTTTTAGTACTGCCTGCTTAAGCCTCATCTTTGTGGAGCTCAGTGGCACCAAAAGCCAAGAGAACTCAGGGGTGGATAGCTAAGACAGTGACCAGGGGAAACTGGACCAGTCAGCAGCCTGGGGCATTCCCTGGGGTGGAAGGCCCTGAGCCAGCCCCCCAGGGGCCAGGCTGCCGTGGCATCCTCTGCCTCTGCAAAAGCTCGAAGTACACCAGGATCTCTCCAGGTTTCACCGAGCTCCGTGCCCTCTGATAAACCCCTTCTTTATTGACTTAATTAAGCTCCCACCCGTCCACCACCTGGCTGACAACCACAACCACACCATGAAATAGTTGAATAAGCTACGAATGTTGCGTGTGGAGAAAACACAGTGGCTCTTTTCTAATACTTGCAGGTTATAAAACTGAAGGCACAACAGACTTGTTTAATCTGATCCACTCTGTGTTATTCCAGAGGGCAGACAGAACTAGAACCAACATAGAATTTTCCGGAAGGGAAACTTTGGTCTGTATAAATGAGTATGGAACTAGGTCTTTCCAAGAAAATAACACAGGCTCCCCCCTCCCCCACTCACTGAGCATACTTTGAAACATGAGTATATTTTTTTAAAAAAATGAAATTCTTACAACAAAGAGGAGGTTGGACGAGGATATCTCTGCAAAGCCTTCTGGCTATGAATTTGATAACCTGCTCTCTTACTTATCTGGCCACAACCTCTGATCTCTCTGGCTCCCATGACCTTACTCTTCTTTCACCTGCTCTGCGATCCCATTGAACCCTTGACCCTTCCATTTGCTTCTGGTTTACCAGCCTGCTCCAGGCTTTGCTTTCTTCCTTGGCTGATCATTTCAGCTAACTTCAACCCTTCACTTCTCTTTCTGCCTCAGCGGCTCGGCTAACTTCCAGCTTTGAATCAATTGTTCTTATTCTCTGTTCCTGGAAGGAGGCTGGGAAGCCCAAGGAAATGAAGTCACACAACAGGGTAAATGGTGTCACCACACACCCCTGGTCTCTAGGCTCAGCAGGGACACTACACTGCCTGGCTCCCACCATCCTGGCCATTACAAGCCCCCGGCCCTCTTCAACTTGCCGTAAAAGTGCTTCTCAAACTAATGAGGCACATCTGGAGATCCCCTTAAAATGCAGACTCTGACTCAGTAGGTCTGGGAGGAAAACTGAGTCTGCATTTTAAACAAGCTCCCAGATGATGCCAACATTGCTGGTTCAGGGATCGTAGGCTGAGCCTCCTGTTTGCTGCAGGCCCCCTGGCTCTCAGGAGATGACATGGCCTCCTACTTTAAGAATTAAGAGTAATTAGACCCTGGAGAGTGGGAATTGGGGAATCTCTCTCAACTTTCTCTTCTTTTTCTTCACACTCCTCACTTTAAATTCATCAGTAGCTTAGTATATATGCTTTCTTCTTCCTTCCCTCAGGAAAAAGATTCATCCTACTCAAAACCTTGTGCTCTGAATGCCACCTCCTTCCACATTTTAAAATACACTGACCTTATCTCTTTTTTACAGTCAATACTTCAATCCCTCGAGTCTTCTCCATGGGACCTGCACTGTTCAATATGGTAGCCACGTGTGGCTACTGAAAACCTGAAATGCCCTCATTTCAATTGAGATGTGCAGTGAGTATAAAATACACACCAGGTTTCGAAGACGTAATATGAGGAGGCAAATGTAAAACTTCGATAATTTCTTAATACTAATTGCACAGTGAAATATTCTGTATGCATAGGGCTAAATAAAACATATCATGAAAGTTCATTTCATCAGTTTCTCTTTACTTCTAAAAAATGTGACGACTGGGAATTCCCAGCCGGCCTAGTGGTTTGAACTCTGCAGCTCTCACTGCAGAGGGTCTGGCAAAAATAAATAAACAAACAGTGTGATTACGAGAAAATTTAAGGTTATCTCTATGGCTTCCATTATATTTCTATTGGACAGGGCTAGCAGAGACACACGATCGTCTCTACCGTATTGGAAAAACAAGATCCGAAAGGAAAAAATAGGTCTCCTCTGCTGTGTCCCCAGCCCCATTGCTGCTGCTCCCCTTTTCCTCTCACTTTGCAACTCAGTAGGCCAGTCTGGCTCCTGAGCCATTACAATGGCTGAACTTGGGGTGCGCAGAGGCTTCTTAGCTGGCAAATCCTGGGCCCCCCTATCCGGTCCTGGTATTGACGCGTCCCTGGCTGGTTCTCACGAGGCTCTTGTGTGCAGGGACGAGACGGCTCTTGTGTGCAGGGACGGTCTCGGCCAGCTCTGCTGGCTTAGCCACGGATAGAGCCGGCTTGGCCCCGCGGCCGGCCTGCGGTAAACATCCGCTGGATGAATAAACACGCAGAAGGTAATCCCGCGCTCGGAAACCAGCACTCGGCAATCCCGACAGAGGGCCTCCTGTGTGTCCGGCATCCCCCGACACGCGCTGGGCACTGGGGATCCTGGCGCTCCCGCGGTCCTTCAACACACCTAACTGTTGCCGTCACCCCGCATTTGTGGCTGCACGAGGCTCGGGGTGGGGGTGGAGGTGTGGGGGTAGGGGGCTGCAGCGAGGGTGACTCTTGTGGGGTCCGGTCCCAGGGCTGGAGAACAGCTGATGAAAACATCAAATCAAGCCACCACCCTCCCCTGCCCCCGCGTCCTGCAGCGGGGCTGCAAGCGGGGCTGGCACCAGGCGAGGGGATTGTCTCTGAACTCATCCCTCCCATTGGGGTAAGAGGCTGTCTCTGCTGCAAACCTCCAAACGGGATGGGGAGCCGGGGACTCGCACGGAGGTGCGGAGACCGCACGAAGCGGAGAGCTAGCAGTCCCAGACCCGCGCTCGGCGTCGGGGTGGCCCCCGCTCCCGGGCCCACCCCTGCCGGCGGGACCCCGAGAGAGGTGTCTTCTGCTCAGTGGTCGGGGCTGCGCCCAACTCCGGGGCCCCGCGCCTGACAGGAGGCCGGCTCCCCGCCCTCGCCCGCCTCCCCTCGGGTCCGGGTCTCAGAGCCCGAGGCGCCCGACCCTCCCGGGCTCGCTGCGCTCACGCGGCGCGGGCCGCCCTTACCGGAGCGGGGGCCGCCTCGGCCATGGCCCCTGCGCTGTCCGGCCCGGAGCCGGAGTCGCCGCCGCCGCCGCCGCCGCCCCACGCAGGCCGGCCCCCCGGCCTCTCCGCAGGCGGCGCGCGCCCGGCCCTGCCTTCCCCGGCCCGGGCTCTCGCTAGCCCGTGGGGCCCGGCCTGCTCGGGACGCGGGGACGCGATGGAGACGCGGGCGGCCGTGCGGCGGAGCTCGGGTGGCGGGCGGGTTCGGCCCCACTCGCTCGGCCCGCGGCGACCCCTCAGCTGGCGATTTGTGGGCACCGAGCGCACCCCGGGGCCCGCTCGGGCCTAGACGCGCCGCCCGCCAGCCGCGGCAGCGCGCCCCCTGCCGGCCCCGGCGGCCCCTTGTGCCCCACCGGGCTTCTGCTCTGCGTCGCTCGGCTCCGCTGCGGAACCCAGGGCGTCCCGTCTTCTCACGAGCCCCGGGCGTGCTCCACAGATGGGTACTCGGGGCCCAGCCACAAACCCGGGCTCGTTCTGGGAAGACTTTTTCTTCCTAGACCCCAATCAGCGGGAGCCGCCTGAGGGGAGGCGCCAGGGGAAGGCCGCCGGTTGCAGGAAGGTGGAAACGGGCGGGGTGCCAGGGCTAGGGGCTGGACCGGGGCGACCGGAGCCAGCGGGTTAGAATGAGGGACGAGACACAAAGATCTGTGATGAAAACCGCGTTCATCACTGGCAGAAACTGCAGATGTGGCTCCCAAGGGGAAGCGGTTCCCATCCCACGTGGACGGTGTCAAGACCGAAACTTACTCGGCAGTGGTCTTCACATCTCGGATGACGGGAGTTGTGGTTTGCTGGGTCTGTGCTATCCGTTAGCGAAGAACTAGGTGTCACCTACGAAGGTTGTGGATTTCAGGCTGACAGAGCGTGTGTTACAGGTAAAAAACAAAACCCACCATAAAACACATAACTCTGTTTCCAGCCCAGCCCTCCTTTCAAACAGGCTGAACCTGACTGGAGTCCTCCTGATCTGTATTTCAGTAAACGATTCAAGTCAATGCCTCTAACAGGCAGGGGAGATGCAAATCACAAAAGTACGAGAAGCGTCCTGTGGGGGCACCTACTCGTGAGCATACAAAGCTGTTTTTAGACTAGCTTATACCTGCAGTGTGTCCTTTGAGGTCTACCGCAAAGGAAAACATATTTTGGTCAGATGACTAATGACAGTTAAAAGTTGCTATTCTCTGAATCAGAATATCACCATGACAGAATGAACTTCTAGAGAGAAAAAAAAGGGAGGTGGAGGGAAATCTGAATTTTCTTGATAAGGAAATTCATTTATTATTTAAAATGTAGTACTTAAAATTTTGATGCTGGGAAAGATTGAAGGCAAAAGGAGAAGGGGGCAGCAGAGGATGGGATAGTTAGATAGCATCACTGACTCGATGGACATGAATTTGAGCAAACTCTGGGAGATAGTGGAGGACAGAGGACCCTGGCCTGCTGCCGTCCATGGAGTTGCAAAGAGTCGGACACGGCTCAATAATTGAACAACAACAGAAAAGCTAAAAATTTAAAGTTTAACTTATAAGGCAAGAATGGCAATTACCAGCCTGTCAACTGCTGGGCGCAGAAACAATTGTATTACTAAATACAATATTTTTAACTGAACTTCTCTGGGCATAAGGCTAGTTCTGACAGTATAACATGGTAACATTACCATTAAATGTTCTTTCCTCTCGTGTTGTTGTTGTTCAGGTGCAGCTCTGTGGGACCCCATGGACTACAGCATGCCAGGCTTCTTTGCCTTTCATTATTGCCCTGAATTTGCTCAAATTCATGTCCACTGAGTTGATGATGCTATCTAACCATTTCATCCTCTGTCTTCCCTCTTCCTCTTGCCCTCAATCTTTCCCAGCATCAGGATCTTTTTCAATGAATCAGCTCTTCTCATCAGGTGGCCAAAGTATTGGAGCTTCAGCTTCAGCCTCAGTCCTTCCAATGAATATTCAGGGTTGACTTCCTTTAGGATTCACTGGCTTGATCTCTTGCTGTCCAAGGGGCTCTCAAGAGTCTTCTCCAGCACCACAGTTTGAAAGCATTAATTTATAGGTTATGGTCTAACTCTTTTTCCTTATGGTCCAACTCTCACATATGGATAACTATGTATGTAGCAATCCATACATAACTATTGGAAAAACAATAGCTTTGACTAGATGGATGTTTGTCGGCAAAGTAATATCTCTGCTTTTTAATAGACTATCAAGTTTGTCATACCTGTTCTTGCAAGGAGCAAATGTCTTTTAATTTCATGGCTGTAGTCACCATCTGCACTGGTTTTGGAGCCCAATAAAATGAAATCTAACACTGTTTCCACATTTTCCCCGTCTATTGGCCATAAAGCCAGATGCCATGTTCTTAGTTTTTGACTGTTGAGTTTTAGGCCAGCTTTTTCACTCTCCTCTTTCACCTTCATCAAGAGGCTCTTTAGTTCTTCTTCACTTTCTTCCCTTTGAGTAGTATCATCTGCATATCTGAGGTTATTGATATTTTTCCTGGCAATCTTGATTCCAGCTTGTGCTTCTTCCAGCCCAGTGTTTCTCATGGTGTACTCTGCATATAAGTTAAAGAAGCAGGGTGACAATATACAGCCTTGATGTACCCCTTTCCCAATTTGGAACCAGTCTGTTGTTCCATGTAAGGTTCTAACTGTTGCTTCCTGATCTGCATACAGGTTTCTCAGGAAGCATTTAATGTGATCTGGTATTCCCATCTCATTAAGAATGTTCCACAGTTTCTTGTGATCCATACAGTCAAAGGTTTTAGCATAGTCAATGAAGCAGAAGTAGACATTTTTTGGAATTCCTTTGCTTTTTCTATGATCCAGCATATGTTGGCAATTTGACCTCTGGTTCCCCTGTCTTTTCTAAATCCAGATTGTACATCTGGAAATTCTCAGTTTACACACTGCTGAAACCTAGCTTGAAGGATTTTGAGCATAATCTTGCTGGCATGTGAAATGAGTGCGACTGTATGGTAATTTGAACATTTTTCTGCATTACCTTTCTTTGAATTGGAATGAAAACTGGCCTTTTCCAGTCCTATGGCCACTGCTGTGTTTTCCAAATTTGCTGGCATAATGAGCGCAGCACTTTAAGAGCATCATCTTTTAAAATTTGAAATAGCTCAGCTGGAATTTCATCACCTCCACTAGCTTTGTAGTGATGCTTCCTAAGGCCCACTTGACTTCACACTCCAGGATGTCTGGCTCTAGATGAGTGACTACAAATAAGAGCTTATTAACGTAACAACTTTTTCTTAACTCTTGGCCTTCAAAATTTGTGAAAAGGATACCCACAAAGATGGAAAGTACTAAAACAAGTAAAGCGTTTACTAGGAGGAGAAAGAGTTGAATACATGTGGATAGACACATAGGAAGACTCAGAGAGAGAGTCATGCCCTGCTGCTGCTGCTGCTAAGTCGCTTCAGTGTGTCTGACTCTGTGCGACCCCATAGATGGCCACGCCCTCAGTTCAGTTCAGTCGCTCAGTCGTGTCCAACTCTTTGCGATCCCATGAATCGCAGCACGCCAGGCCTCCCTGTCCATCACCATCTCCCAGAGATCACTCAGACTCATATCCATTGAGTCCGTGATGCCATCCAGCCATCTCATCCTCTGTCGTCCCCTTCTCCTCCTGCCCCCAATTCCTCCCAGCATCAGGGTCTTTTCCAATGAGTCAACTCTTCGCATGAGGTGGCCAAAGTACTGGAGTTTCAGCTTCAGCATCAGTCCTTCCAAAGAAATTCCAGGGTTGATCTCCTTCAGAATGGACTGGTTGGATCTCCTTGCAGTCCAAGGGACTCTCAAGAGTCTTCTCCAACACCACAGTTCAAAAGCATCAATTCTTCAGCGCTCAGCCTTCTTCACAGTCCAACTCTCACATCCGTACATGACCACTGGAAAAACCATAGCCTTGACTAGACGGACCTTAGTCGGCAAAGTAACATCTCTGCTTTTGAATATGCTGTCTAGGTTGCTCGTAACTTAGTGGTAGTGTAAATCGCTTGCGGGGCACGCTCTGCCGGGTCTTCTCGGCCAGCCGTCTTGCTTTATCTGGTTCTGAGTCCATATTTGGTTTATCTCAGGATCCTCCCACGTGTGCACAGGCATCCCTCAACCAAGATGGATTCCAGTGAAGAGGCCTATGGGTAGACTTGACATCACTCCCCTTTTGACCTCCAAGCAGTTTTCTAGTCAGGAAAGTCTCCTTGACTTCGAGAATAAGAAATATGCGGCCTCTTATCTTTATCTGGGCAGGGCTCAGCTTGCTGTCTGGATTGCCCTGCTATTTTCACTTTGGATGTTGGTCTGCAGGAGACGAACTCCAACTGCTCATCCTGGGGGGTGTGGGGTGGCCATCTATCTCCCGTCTCAGTGCATAATTTTTATAAGCTTTTTTGATCATTTCCTTAGATGCAGTTGCCATGAATGAGAGATTACTGGGCAAAGGTATGATTATTTTAGACTCTTGAGATATATAAGATTTCTATCCAGAGAAGTTAGGCCAGTTTACATTCCCACCAGCAATATATAAATCTCACTTTTGATTTATTTTTGTTGCTGTTATTGTTGTGTCTTTTAATGTTCCAAAGTTTCGTTTTGGTTTTGGCCACACCATGTGGCATGGAGGATCTTAGTTCCCCAACCTGGGACTGAACTCCTGCCCCTTGCAGTGGGAGTGGGAGTCCTAACCACTGGACCACAAGGGAAGTCCCCCAAAGTTTATTTCTATGTATTCAAATCTGTCAGTGTTTCCCTTTATGCCATCTAAATTTGTGTTTTTTCATGTTAATCTAAAAGTATACAGAAAATTCTTAAATTTTCTTCTGGTTATGGGGAAAAAAATAAAAAAACTTCAAGTCTTTCCCTTGCATGATTTGTTACAGCAATAACCACTAACATTTATTGAGTACCAAATGTCAGGGACCGTTCTTTGCTCTTTAAATATATTATGTAATCCAGTCTTCTCAGTTCAGTTCAGTCACTCTGTCGTGTCCAACTCTTTGCAACCCCATGGACTGCAGCACGCCAGGCTTCCCTGTCCATCGAACTCCTGGAGCTTGCTCAAACTCATGTCCATTGAATCAGTGATGCCATCCAACCATCTCATCCTCTGTCCCCTTCTCCTCCTGCCTTCTCAACTAGTCTATAATAGAGATAACAAGCCTTAAAGGTGAAATAATTTGCCTAAGGTCACAGGACTAAGAAGTGCACAGGTCAGGATTCAAATACAAGTTCCTTTAACCTCCCAGCCCCAGTTTTTTCTTTTTCTTTTAGTTTTATTGAAATAGACCCATGAATCGCAGCACGCCAGGCCTCCCTGTCCATCACCATCTCCCAGAGATCACTCAGACTCATATCCATTGAGTCCGTGATGCCATCCAGCCATCTCATCCTCTGTCGTCCCCTTCTCCTCCTGCCCCCAATTCCTCCCAGCATCAGGGTCTTTTCCAATGAGTCAACTCTTCGCATGAGGTGGCCAAAGTACTGGAGTTTCAGCTTCAGCATCAGTCCTTCCAAAGAAATTCCAGGGTTGATCTCCTTCAGAATGGACTGGTTGGATCTCCTTGCAGTCCAAGGGACTCTCAAGAGTCTTCTCCAACACCACAGTTCAAAAGCATCAATTCTTCAGCGCTCAGCCTTCTTCACAGTCCAACTCTCACATCCGTACATGACCACTGGAAAAACCATAGCCTTGACTAGACGGACCTTAGTCGGCAAAGTAACATCTCTGCTTTTGAATATGCTGTCTAGGTTGCTCGTAACTTAGTGGTAGTGTAAATCGCTTGCGGGGCACGCTCTGCCGGGTCTTCTCCGGCCAGCCGTCTTGCTTTATCTGGTTCTGAGTCCATATTTGGTTTATCTCAGGATCCTCCCACGTGTGCACAGGCATCCCTCAACCAAGATGGATTCCAGTGAAGAGGCCTATGGGTAGACTTGACATCACTCCCCTTTTGACCTCCAAGCAGTTTTCTAGTCAGGAAAGTCTCCTTGACTTCGAGAATAAGAAATATGCGGCCTCTTATCTTTATCTGGGCAGGGCTCAGCTTGCTGTCTGGATTGCCCTGCTATTTTCACTTTGGATGTTGGTCTGCAGGAGACGAACTCCAACTGCTCATCCTGGGGGGTGTGGGGTGGCCATCTATCTCCCGTCTCAGTGCATAATTTTTATAAGCTTTTTTGATCATTTCCTTAGATGCAGTTGCCATGAATGAGAGATTACTGGGCAAAGGTATGATTATTTTAGACTCTTGAGATATATAAGATTTCTATCCAGAGAAGTTAGGCCAGTTTACATTCCCACCAGCAATATATAAATCTCACTTTTGATTTATTTTTGTTGCTGTTATTGTTGTGTCTTTTAATGTTCCAAAGTTTCGTTTTGGTTTTGGCCACACCATGTGGCATGGAGGATCTTAGTTCCCCAACCTGGGACTGAACTCCTGCCCCTTGCAGTGGGAGTGGGAGTCCTAACCACTGGACCACAAGGGAAGTCCCCCAAAGTTTATTTCTATGTATTCAAATCTGTCAGTGTTTCCCTTTATGCCATCTAAATTTGTGTTTTTTCATGTTAATCTAAAAGTATACAGAAAATTCTTAAATTTTCTTCTGGTTATGGGGAAAAAAATAAAAAAACTTCAAGTCTTTCCCTTGCATGATTTGTTACAGCAATAACCACTAACATTTATTGAGTACCAAATGTCAGGGACCGTTCTTTGCTCTTTAAATATATTATGTAATCCAGTCTTCTCAGTTCAGTTCAGTCACTCTGTCGTGTCCACTCTTTGCAACCCCATGGACTGCAGCACGCCAGGCTTCCCTGTCCATCGAACTCCTGGAGCTTGCTCAAACTCATGTCCATTGAATCAGTGATGCCATCCAACCATCTCATCCTCTGTCCCCTTCTCCTCCTGCCTTCTCAACTAGTCTATAATAGAGATAACAAGCCTTAAAGGTGAAATAATTTGCCTAAGGTCACAGGACTAAGAAGTGCACAGGTCAGGATTCAAATACAAGTTCCTTTAACCTCCCAGCCCCAGTTTTTTCTTTTTCTTTTAGTTTTATTGAAATAGAATTGATTTACAATGTGTGTTTAATTTCTGCTGTACAGCAAAGTGACTCAGCTATACATGTATATATGTATTCTTTTTCATAGTCTTTTTTTCTTATGGTTTATCACAGGATATTGAATTCAGTTCCCTGTGCTATATAGTAGGACCTTGTTCTTTATCCACAGCCCAAGCCCTTTTTTAAAAAAATATTTACTTATTTTCTTGGTTGTGCCAGGTCTTAGTTGCAGCACTCAGCATCTTCAATCTTCAGAGGCATGAGGAATCTTTACTTGTGGCATGTGGGGTCTAGTTCCCTGATCCAGTACTGAACCCAGGTCCCCTGCATTGAGAGCATGGAATCTTAAATACTGGACCACCAGGGAAGCCCCCACAGCCCAAGCTCTTGACCACATTGCTGCACTACTTCCTTAATGGCCTTTAAACCAACATTAATGTGAAATTGTTAACTGAATGAGGTAAGAAGAGAGAGCCTACCAGAGATGGCTGAAGATGGCTACAGATTTTTCATTGTGAAGACATTATTATTTAAAACATTCAGTAGTATGCAGCATTATCTTTTTGCTATCAGGTATAAGCGGATAAGAGCTTCCCAGGCAGCTCAGTGGGTAAAGAATCTGTCTGTGATACAGGAGATGCAAGAGATGTGAGTTCAATTCTTGGGTCAGGAAGATCCTCTGGAGGAGGGCGTGGCAACCCACTTCAGTATTCTTGCCTGGGGAATCCCATGGAGAGGAGCCTGGCGGGCTACAATCCATTGGGTTGCAAAGAGTTGGACATGATTGAAGCGACTGATCATGCATGCATAAACAGATGAACAACTTTTGGGTTTTGGAAGAGTCAGCAATGACCATTGACATCATAACATTTCTTTTAAGTTTTATGATCACTCATGAGTACCTCCAAGTGCGAGCTATTGTACAGGGGATAAAGTAAAGAGTAGAGTAAGACAAACTTTCTCTCCTTGGGGGCCATGGCTTTACTTAGGAGTGGGAAGTGACATAAAAAGCAAATAATTTCAACTCAATGCATAATGTGTAATTATATGATGTATTCATTTCCTAGAGTGGCCACAACAAAGTACCACAACTGAGTGGCTTAAAAAAAACAGAAACTTAAGTTTCTCACAGTTCTGGAAGCTGTAATTCTGAAATGAAGGTGTCCTCTGGGCCATGCTCCCTCTGAAGCTCTAGGAAGGGAGCTTCCTTGCTCCTACCTAGCTTCTGGTGTTTGCTGACAATTCTTGGTGTTTCTCGACTTGTAGACACATCACCATCACTGCGGCCTCTGCCAGTGTCACCCCATAATGCCCTTCCTGTGTCTCTGTGTCCCTGCTTCTCTTTTCCTCCTCTTTCTTTCTTTTTTTTTTTTTAAATATTTATTTGGCTCAGTTGCAGTATGCTGGGTCTTTTAGTTGTGGCACCAGGGATCAAACCCAGGCCCCTGTATTGAGAGTATGGAGTCTTAGCCACTGGACCAACAGGGAAGCCCCTCTTCCCCTCTCTTAAAAGGACACCAGTCACACTGGATCAGGGGCCCACCCTACTCCCACATGACCTCATCTCAACTTGCATCTTAGTCATATCTGCAAAGCCCCCATTTGCAAGTAAAATCACATTCACAAATACCAGGGATTAAGACTTCAACATATCTTTGAGGGCATGTAATTCAGCCCATGACAGATATAAACATGACATAAAAGAAGCTGTAGTAGGTAGCATATATTACAGGAATTTTTTGCATGTCCTGGGAGCTCAGGGAGCAGGTGACATGATAGCTGGGGCCTTGTGCAGAAACCTGGGGCCTCACCCGTGGTCCGCTCTGCTTCTGCGCTATTCTTGCCCTGTGCTGGGGCTCTGTGAATGTCCTGGTTTCTCTTGGGCTCAAGTTCTGAGTGCTGCTGAAGAATGTAGACTCGGGGAAGACCATCTTCATTAGTAAATGAGGAAAAGCTAGGAGGAAGACTGGAGACTGCTTCCTCTAGGAAAGGATGGAAAACTTAACCAGTTTGAGTGGTTTTCCTATTTCAGAGTTACCATGAATACAATAGTGTTTTAATGAAAAATTTGAACACTGGTTTTAGAGTTTAAAAGACATATCCCAAACCTAATCCAGGAAACTCTACATTCAATGAAGTATAACCTGCCAAGTATGGACTCATATCTAGAATATGTAAAAAACTCTCAAAACACAACAGTAACAAACAAAAAATGAAATTAGAAAATGGGTAAAAAACATAAAGAGACAGTTCACCAAAGAGGATATGTGGATGAGAAATAAGCACATGAAAAGATGTTTATCATCATTATTCATTAGAGAAGCACAAACTCAAACCACAATGAGATCATTGCACAACTATTACAATAGTGAAAATAAAAAATAGTAATCTTACCAAATGCTGGTGAGGATGCTGAGAAATGATCTTACATATGTTGCTGGTAGGAATGTAGAAGGGTTCAACCACTTTGGAAAACAGTTTCTTAAAAAACTAAACAATTCCAATACCAAAACAAAAAACCAACCCTAAACAAATAACATTCCATATGACCCAGCAATTATAGTCCTGGGCATTTGTTCCAGAAAAATGAAAACTTACCCCCACTCTGTTGTATGGGATTGTTTATAGCAGCTTTTTTGGTAATAGTAAAAAACTAGAAACAGCTACATCATCCTTCAAAAGGTAAATGGTTAACCAAACTATGGTACATCCATATCATTGAATACTACTCAGCAATAGAAAAAAATGAAATATTGATAATGAATAAAAACAACAACTGGATGGATGTCAAGAACATTATAATGACTGAAAAAAGTCAGTTTCAAAAGATTGTATGCTCTGACTTCATTTTTTATAATGACAAAGTTACAGATAGTTATAGATAGTTACAGTGAGTGTGATTATGAAGGAGTAGCCCAAAGGAGACCTCTGGTGATGGCACAGTTTTTTCCCCTCCATTGCAGGGTGGTCACATAAGCCAACCCATGTGATGAAACCCTTAGAACTTTACACACAGTGCCAATGTCAGTTTCATGGTTTTGACAGTGTACTATAATAACGCACTTTTCTCTACTACCATTGCAACTTTCTGTGAATCTAATCATTTCAAAGTAAAATGTTTCCTTAAAAATTAACACATCTGAAGCAACCTAGATGTCCATCAACAGATGAATTTATGGATAAAGAAGTTGTGATACATATATACAATGGAAAATATAACTTGGTCATAAACAGGAATGAATCTGACTCATTTCTAGTGAGGTGGATGAACCTAGAGCCTGAAATAAGCCAGAAAGAGGAAAACATCATGTATTAACACATATATATGAAATCTAGAAAAATTATACTGATGAACCTATTTGCAGGGTAGCAAATAGTGATGCAGGCATAGAGACCTGTGGCAGGAGAGGGTGGGACGAAGTAAGGAAGTAACACGGAAACATATGCATTACCATATGTAAATAGATGTGTGTGCAGTTGCTCAGTCGTGTCTGACTCTGCAACCCCATGGACTGCAGCCCGCCAGGTTCCTCTGTCCATGGGATTTCCCAGGCAAGAATACAGGAGTGGATTGCCATTTCCTTCTCCGGGAGACCCTTCGCAAATCAGGAATCAAACCCGAGTCTCCTGCATTAGCAGGCGGATTCTTTACCACTGCACCACCTGGGAAACCCCAACAACTTGATCAGTTTATGTAAATGCACCTTGAAACATTCAAGCTATTTAAAGGGTGTAAAGGATGTTTGCCTCTGTGCCCTTGGCTCAACTTAAGATGTAAGGCATTAGTCAAACTGACGGAGACCTGTGTGACCAACTCTGGTTTCTGCCATCATCTTTTCAGCACTCCTCATCCGCCCTAGTCCCTATCAGTCACCACTATCCCAAACTGGGTGCTTATTCCTGAAGAGATCTTTATCATTTTCCTATATATATATTACTGATAAATAATATATAGTGTTTTATATGTTCTAAAGTCTTTGTAAATGGTACCATACTGTGTGTAATCTCTAACATGCTTTTTCACTCAGCATTATGTTAATACTATTCATTTGTGCTGCCTTTAGCTATAGTTCATTAATTTCTACTGCTAGTTTTCAGAGTATAGGGCAAAAAAAAACCAACCCATAAGATATCTATCCTCTGGGTGATTGGATATTTAAATTATTTTCCTGTTTTTGCTTTTAAAATAATGTTCCTTTAGAGATCCTAGGATATGGCTCTTGTGTATATGTGCAAAAATAGCCCTGACATAAGAATTGCCAGATGACAGGATATGGACATCTTCATAAACATATTGCATTTGCCTTACTAATGATGAGATGGAACACTGTGGTGCATTTATTGCTTACTCATTTTTTTTCTTTTCTGTGAATTTTGCACATTTTCCTCTAGGGTAGTTTATGATTTTTAGCAGTTATTTATATGTATTTATATGCTATTCTGTGTTGCAAATATTTTTTCCCAGTCTGTGACATAGTTTTGTCTATTGTGTCTTTCCATGGAAAAAGTTTTAAGTCTTTTTTTTTTCAATTAACTACAATTGATTTATGGTGAGAGTTGGACCATAAATAAGAACTGATGCTTTTGAACTGTGGTGTTGGAGAAGACTTGAGAGTCCCTTGGGCTGCAAGGAGATCAAACCAGTCAATTCTAAAATCCTAAAGGAAATCAATCCTGAATATTCACTGGAAGGACTGATGCTGAAGCTCCAGTACTTTGGCCACCTGATGGGAAGGGCTGACATAAAAAAGACCCTGATGCTGGGAAAGATTGAAGCCAGGAGGAGAAGGGAAAGACATTCTCATCTCATCTTATTGAAGACAGATGGTTGATGGCATCACTGATTTGATGGACATGAGTTTCAGCAAGCTCTGGGAACTGGTGATAGACAGGGAAGCCTGGCTTGCTGCAGTCCATGGGGTCGCAGAGTCAGGCACGACTGAAGGACTGAACTGAACTGATAGGAACAGTTGACTTGGGCTTCCCAGGTGGTTCAGTAGTAAACAATCCACCTGCTAATGCAGGAGATACAGGAGGTGCGGGTCCAGTCTCTGGATTAGGAAGATCCCCTGGAGAAGGAAATAGCAACCCACTCCAGTATTCTTGTCTGCAAAGTTCAACGGACAGAGGAGCCTGGCAGACTAGAGTCCATGGGGTCGCAAAGAGGCGGACAGATCTTAGTCACTAGCACACACACACACGCGCGCGCACGGTTGATTTACAGCATTATATTAGCTTCAGGTGCCCAGCACTGTGATTCAATATTTTTACAGATTGTACTCCATTTAAAAGTGAAAGGCAGAGGAAATTTAAGATCCATTTCTTATTTAGGTTATAGACCTTTTCCTGGATTTTACAGACTGAGTCGTGTTCCTACTTTAAGTCCATGGGGTCAATGACGCCTTGCCCCGGCCTGACATCCTAAGGATGAACACCGAGCCTCCTCGCCCTTGGCAGAATTGTTCTCAGGGGTGGCCTGCACCCTGAGTCCCCAGCAAGATGGGGTCCCAGTTGCCCACAGGGGAGACCCGCTCGTTAATCCCCCTTGATTTCTCACCTCCTTCACTTGATTCCTGGGACCACTTCACAGGTAACCCCTTGAACCTAATCCTTGACTAGGGAAGGCTTTGGCGAGAAATCAAACCCCTGCACTAACTCTCATTGTCTCCATCTCATTAAAGAGCAAGTCTCCTCTCCTTCCATTTGCAGATGACGTTGCATTTCACCCCAGCACCTGCTTTCCGTCTCGGTGTCCCTCTCCCGGCTCTCCCAGCACACTGCTGGGACTGGTCATCCAGCTTGCACCAGACGCCAGGTCCGCGCAGAATGGGCGGCTCCCGCTCCCCCGGCCGCAGGGGGCGCTGTGGGGCGGGGGTGCCTGCGAGTTCCAGCGTGCACCGCGCCCGGGCCGGGCCTGCGGGTCGGAGCGGAGCGCGAGGCCGCCACGGGGGAGGCGCCGCGGGGTCACCAGGAGCTTGGCTTGGCGGTAGCCCGGTCGGGCACCTGGTGGGACCGCGAGGGCCCATGGCCGAGCCGGCCCCGGTAAGACGGGCTCCCCCCGCGCGGACGCCCAGACCCAGGCTCGGGGAGGGTCCGCGGGTTCCGGCTCGGTGGGTCAGCGTCCTGGGGTCCTCGCGCGGCGGACGCGGACTGGTGGGCGGGGTATGAGGGTCGCGCTTGGCGCAGGTGTGGGGACTGGACCCTGGACGGAGCCGGAGACCTCCGCTCCTCCGTGGCCAAACCCTGAACAAAGCCGAGCGTGAAACTGCAGAGTCTGGGCCGTGGGCGCCCGTGAGTGATGGGGCCAGACGACGGAAGGGATCACAGTTCATGTGGGGCCAGCAATGGGTGTTAAAGTTCAGTCGGTTTTTACATTATAGTTACCGAATTTGGAACAAATATTTTTTAAAGTCTGGATTCTGAATGGTTGAAATGATAGCTGGCAGGGTCAAAATTAAACCCTAATGTGTTGCAGTGTGTTGAGTGTAAGAAGGAAGGAGGACACGTTGGAAAGCATAGAAGTCGAATATAAAGACCTGAGTAGGATATACATTATTTTATTTAGTGTTTTGTTGGAATTGAGGTTTTATGGCTATCCGTACTTTATAAGCTTACGTATTGAGCGTTTTTACACCGAGTTCCACAAGCAAGTTTCAGATGGACGAGTAATTTCGTCTTTCAGGTCTTACTGCTTACGGAATACATTTCATAAAGCTATTGCTGATTACTAAATGAACTCATGAGATCATTACTTTTAAGGTATTGTTAAAGACCTTAGCAAAATAAAACATAGCAACAACAACAAAAAAGACTGAAAAATATAATAAATAATCTCAGCAAAAACTGTAATTCCTAAATATGAAAAAATATGCAACACATTTATAGTGAAAATTACAGATGCAGGCATACCTCAGGGATATTTTGGGTTTGGTTTTAGAACTACTGCAATAAAGCAAATATCACAATAAAAGAAGTCTTTTTCTTTTTTTGGTTTCCCATGGCATATAAAAATTGTGTTTACATTATAGTCTGTTGAGTATGCAGCAGCATTATGTCTTAAAAAGCAGTGTACAACCCTTAATTAAAAATACTCTATGGCTAAAAGTCCTCACCATCATCTGAGCCTCTCGGAAGTTGTAATCTTATTGCTGTTGGAGAGTCTTGCTCCATGCTGATGGATGCTGACTGATCAGGGTGGTAGTTACTGAAGGTTGGCATGACTGGCGATTTCTTAAACTAAGATAGCAGTGCAATTTGGGGGGTGGATTGACTCTTCCTTCCAGGTATGAGTTCTCTGTAGCATGTAATGCTGTTTAATAGCATTTCACCTGAAGTAGCACTTTCAAAATTAGAGTCAGTCCTCTTGAACCTTGCCACTGCTTTATCGGCTAAGTTTATGACATTCTAAATCCTTTCTTATCATTTTAACAATCTAAATGGCATCTTCAGCAGGAGTAGATTCCATCTGGAGAAACCACTGTCTTTGCTTATCCATAAGAAGCCACTTCTCATTTGTTAAACTTTTATCACCAGTTTGCAGCGGTTCAGTCACACCTTCACTCTGAATTCTAGTTCTCTTGCTGTGTCCATCACATCTGCAGTTACTGCCTCTGCTGAAATCTCGAACCCCTCAAAGTTATCCATGATGGTTGTAGTCAACTTCTTCCGAACTCATGTTAATGTCGATATTTTGACTTCTTTTCATGAATCATGAATGTTCTTTGTGGCACTTAGAAGGATAATTTTTTTCTAGATTTTCTATTTACTTTGCCCAGACCCGTCAGAGGAAGTACTTTAGCCTGATGAAATGTATTTCTTAAATAATAAGACTTGCAAGTCGAAATTACTCCTTGATCTGAAGTTTGCCTATAAAAGTGGGTATAAGAAGGGTGGAGCTTTAGAATTACTATAAAGTAGTGAAGGAGCATTATCTGAACTCAGAGGGAAGGTTGTCACACCAAGTGGGAATAGGTAGGGCTCACCACAGGGTAATCTAAGGCAGCTAGAAGGTGTTAAGGCGATGCATGTGTGCACTTTGTATATTCCTACTTGGTTCAGTTCTCATAGTAGCAACCAGAACTCTCAAATTCCTAGGAATGAATCTGCAAGACTTACATAAGATCTGTACAAAGAAAACATTAAATTTTACTAACACATGTTTCTGGATGGGAGGATCTCATAATTTAGAGATCCAGTTCAATAAAAATTCATATATTTAGTATATTCCCATCAGAATCCCAATAGTATTTGTATAACTTTGACAAAATAATTTCTCTGTTTATTTAGAAGAGAAAATAGACAAGAAAAGTCATGACAATTTCCTTTAAAAAAAAGGGGTGATGTGAGTGAGACTCAATGGGATGGGAGTGTGTACATACATACACACATATATATAAATGACTGACTTGTAATGTACAGCAGAAATCAACACAACATTGTAAAGCAAGTATCCTCCAATTAAAAATAAAAGATCAGGATCTAGGTGGTGGTAGATGGCCATATCCCTTTAAATGGCAAATAATTTGATAAAAATGTAAGAATTAAACAGTGCAGTATTGGAGCAAGAATACACAGAATCACCAGTGGAACAAAAATATAACCAAGTATAAATGGAAAACTAGTTTATGAAAAAATGATCCCAAATCCATGGTAAACAAATAGACTAGTCAGTATGTTTTGTGACAGCTGAATATCTCTTTGGAAAAAGAATTCTGTCCTTTCTTGTTATATATAAAAATAAGTCCCAGATGGAAAAAGATTTCATTCTAATAAAGCCATAAAAAACATTACAAAGATTTCAGAATATCTTTTATAATTTTAGAATAAGGAAAGTCTTCTAAGTCATCTATTAACCCTAATGTAAGAAAGTTAATTCAGATGATAAAAGCCCACTAAAATGCTGAGCCAAGGTGAGAGCAGGCATACACAAAGATGTGTGGGGAACTGCACCATCCCCCCGCCCCCTGCCAAAATATGAAATAAGGTTGCAGAGTCTCACAAATGCAAAGTAACAACAATGAAATACAATTTTTTACCTGTCACATAGGCCAATAAATGAACAAGCGAAGTTTAAGAACATCTGTGCTGGCAAAGGTGTAAAGAACTTTTACACCTTTGGACTTGCCTTCTGGCTCAGTGGTAGAGAATCCACCTGCCAATGCAGGAGACACAGGTTCAATCCCTGGTCCAGGAAGAGCCGGAACAACTAAGCCAGTGTGCCACAGCTATTGAGTCTTCACTGTGGATCTCAGGAACCACAACCTCTGAAGCCTGTGCACCCTAGAGCCTGTGTGCCACAACGAGAGAAGCCACCACGATGAGAGGCCCAAGCACCACAACTAGAGAACAGCTCCTGTTCACCGCAGCTAGAGAAAAAGCCCACGCAGCAACCAAAACCCAGCACAGCCAAAAACAGATAACTAAATCTTATTTTTAAAGTGGGCCCTACAAGGTGTTCTAAAGGGGCTCTTTAAAAAATGTCTCTCTTTATTGGCAAGGGTTAAGTGCTGGATTCTTTTTGGAAAGCAATCTAGTGATATCTCATAAATAGAAGGCGTTTCTATCCTTTTATTTAGTAGTTCTCATTTTTAGCCTTTTCCTGCAGAAGTGAAACCACTCATATATAAAGAAGCATATCAGAGCATTGTTGGTAATTTATAAAGGAAATGGAAAATATGTATCATCAGTAGGATATGTGTGAGGTGAAGTCGCTCAGTCATGTCCGACTCTTTGCGACCCCATGGACTGAAGCCCACCAGGCTCCTCAGTCCATGGGATTTTCCAGGCAAGAGTACTGGAGTGGGTTGCCATTTCCTTCTCCAGAGGATCTTCCCAACCCAGGGATCGAACCCAGGTCTCCCGCACTGCAGGCAGATACTTTAACCTCTGAGCCACCAGGGAAGGTGTACCCATGAATAATGCAATTTAGAAAACCCAGTTTTGCCTATATAAATTGACCCTGGTGGCTCAGACGGTAAAGCGTCTGTCTACCATGCGGGAGAACTGGGTTCGATCCCTTGGTCGGGAAGATCCCCTGGAGAAGGAAATGGCAATCCACTCCAGTACTCTTGCCTGGGAAATCCCATGGACAGAGGAACTTGGTAGGCTACAGTCCATGGGGTCACAAAGAGTCGAACACAACTGAGCAACTTCACCTTCACTTTTCAGGAAGATGACATTGGAAGAAGTTACACACTGATTTGTTCCCACTTTTGTTTAAAGGAGAAATGAAGGAATTCCATTCTATACATAAGCATTCAGAGCTGGATGAAGCATAGAGAAACAAGTGGAAGGGATGGTTGTGGTCACCAAACAACCACACGATGGGAGTAGGGGAGGAGCTGTTCCCAAGGGAGAAGCTGCCTAACAGAGAAAAACACTACACTATGAAATTCTTAAATTGATGACAAGGAAGTGTGGTTTTGAAGCAGTAATGACTGTATAAGCCTGGTGTGCTGCAGTTCATGGGGTTGCAAAGAGTCGGACATGACTGAGTGACTGAACTGATGACTGTATATGTATTATGTCTATAATTTCAGTTACCTCTGACTTTTGAGGATGTGGCCATTTATTTCTCAGAGCAAGAATGGCAGAATCTAGAGGCATGGCAGAAGGAGCTTTACAAGCAAGTAATGAGAGCCAATTATGAGATTCTCCTTTCTCTAGGTAAGAAGTCTTTAACTCTGACTAACGCATGGAACTGGCTCCTGTTAGGGGTCTCAGTCACTTGATAACTCCTGTTTCTCAGTTCGCCAGGTTTCTCAGAAGTTAACTCAGGCACTTTTACCCAGAGACTTTCATTAATATCTGTAAGTATTGCTAACCCTTACTCAAGGGTAGATGTTGCTACATGAGAATATGACAGTGTGTAATATAATATGGTCAGAGATGACTAAATATATGTCAGGACTTTTAATCACTTTATACTCAGAGGTTGCCATGATTTTCCACATGGCACATGCCTTACCCATATCCATAAACTACCCTGTGTATCTTTAACCTATGATGTTCCTCTGTGTGTGTGTGTGTGTGTGTGTGTGCTGTGGTCAGTTGTGTCCGACTCTGCGACCCCATGGACTAGCTGGACTCCTCTGTTTATGGGATTTTCCACGCAAAAATACTGGAGTGGGTTGCCAGTTCCTCCTCCAGGACGATGTTCCTACCTGTCAGCTTTTACAGAGGTGTCCATATGCCTCAGGAAAGCTGTTTTCTTTTTTTGCAATGTAATTTCAGAAGGCAATACACACTAAGATGTTTAACTGCAGTTGTTTCTGGTAGTTATTCTAATGGTGTTCCTTTTAGTCTTTTTGCTTAGTCTTTATAATTTTATTATTAAATATGACTTTTAAAAAATCAGTCTGTTTGGAAGAGCTTCAGAATGAAAGATAAAAGTCTCTTGCTTCACTCTCCTCCCATCCCTGCCCCTGCTCAGTTCATTCCTCAAAGGCAATAACTTTTAACCATTTCTGTATTAGTTCTTACTTTGGTTTCCTTTAGTTTATCATGCTTACACCTGTATTTCTTAGTTTATCTAGTTTAGACAGCCTTAACTCCTTACTATGTACTATCCTTCTATCTCCTTCTCAAATTTTGATAGTTTTTTAGTGCCTCTATTTGCTACCTTTATAATTTAAATGATAAACTTCTAGATCGTGTTTCATCAACTTGGTATCTCTTGATCCCTTCAGTCTATAAAGATAAGGTAATTAGTTCTCCTATATTCCCTCTGCTTCTCCTGCTAACATCTGCCAGCCAGACCACTTCTTTTATATTGCAGCATTTCTAATATTAATGGAGTAGCCATCATGGTCAACAAAAGAGTCCAAAATGCAGTACTTGGATGCAGTCTCAAAAAGAACAGAATGATCTCTGTTCGTTTCCAAGGCAAACCATTCAATATTACAGTAATCCAAGTCTATGCCCCACCAGTAACGCTGAAGAAGCTGAAGTTAAACGGTTCTATGAAGACCTACAAGACTTTTAGAACTAACACCCAAAAAAGATGTCCTTTTCATTATAGGGGACTGGACTGCAAAAGTAGGAAGTCAAGAAACACCTGGAGTGACAGGCAGATTTGACCTTGGGATATGGAATGAAGCAGGGCAAAGACTAATAAGAGTTTTGCCAAGAAAATGCACTGATCATAGCAAACACCCTCTTCCAACAACACAAGAGAAGACTCTACACATGGACATCACCAGATGGTCAACACCAAAATCAGATTGATTATATTCTTTGCAACCAAAGATGGAGAAGCTCTATACAGTCAACAAAAACAAGACCAGGAGCTGACTATGGCTCAGATCATGAACTCCTTATTACCAATTCAGACTTAAATTGAAGAAAGTAGGGGAAACTGCTAGACCATTCAGATATGACCTAAATCAAATCTCTTATGATTATACAGTGGAAGTGAGAAATAGATTTAAGGGACTAGATCTGATAGATAGAGTGTCTGATGAACTATGGACTGAGGTTCATGACATTGTACAGGAGACAGGGATCAAGACCATCCCCATGGAAAAGAAATGCAAAAAAGCAAAATGGCTGTCTGGGGAGGCCTTACAAATAGCTGTGAAAAGAAGAGAAGCAAAAAGCAAAGGAGAAAAGGAAAGATATAAGCATCTGAATGCAGAGTTCCAAAGAATAGCAAGAAGAGATAAGAAAGCCTTCTTCAGCAATCAATGCAAAGAAATAGAGGAAAAGAACAGAATGGGAAAGACTAGAGATCTCTTCAAGAAAATTAGAGATACCAAGGGAACATTTCATGCAAAGATGGGCTCGATAAAGGACAGAAATGGTCTGGACCTAACAGAAGCAGAAGATATTAAGAAGAGGTGGCAAGAATACACGGAAGAACTGTACAAAAAAGATCTTCATGACCCAGATAATCATGATGATGTGTTGACTAATCTAGAGCCAGACATCTTGGAATGTGAAGTCAAGTGGGCCTTAGAAAGCATCACTACGAACAAAGCTAGTGGAGGTGATGGAATTCCAGTTGAGCTGTTTCAAATCCTGAAAGATGATGCTGTGAAAGTGCTGCACTCAATATGCCAGCAAATTTGGAAAACTCAGCAGTGGCCACAGGACTGGAAAAGGTCAGTTTTCATCCCAATTCCAAAGAAAGGCAATGCCAAAGAATGCTCAAACTACCGCACAATTGCACTCATCTCACATGCTAGTAAAGTAATGCTCAAAATTCTCCAAGCCAGACTTCAGCAATATGTGAACCGTGAACTCCCTGATGTTCAAGCTGGTTTTAGAAAAGGCAGAGGAACCAGAGATCAAATTGCCAACATCCGCTGGATCATGGAAAAAGCAAGAGAGTTCCAGAAAAACATCTATTTCTGCTTTATTGACTATGCCAAAGCCTTTGACTGTGTGGATCACAATCAACTGTGGAAAATTCTGAAAGAGATGAGAATACCAGACCACCTGACCTGCCTCTTGAGAAATCTGTATGCAGGTCAGGAAGCAACAGTTAGAACTGGACATGGAACAACAGACTGGTTCCAAATAGGAAAAGGAGTACGTCAAGGCTGTATATTGTCACCTTGCTTATTTAACTTCTATGCAGAGTACATGATGAGAAATGCTGGACTGGAAGAAGCACAAGCTGGGATCAAGATTGCTGGGAGAAATATCAGTAACCTCAGATATGCAGATGACACCACTCTTATGGCAGAAAGTGAAGAGGAACTAAAGAGCCTCTTGATGAAAGTGAAAGAGGAGAGTGAAAAAGTTGGCTTAAAGCTCAGCATTCAGAAAACGAAGATCATGGCATCTGGTCCCATCACTTCATGGGAAATAGATGGAGAAACAGTGGAAACAGTGACAGACTTTATTTTGGGGGGCTCCAAAATCACTGCAGCCATGAAATTAAAGATGCTTACTCCTTGGAAGAAAAGTTGTGACCAACCTAGATAGCATATTGAAAAGCAGAGACATTAGTTTTCCAACAAAGGTCCGTCTAGTCAAGGCTATGGTTTTTCCTGTGGTCATGTATGGATGTGAGAGTTGGACTGTGAAGAAAGCTGAGCACCAAAGAATTGATGCTTTTGAACTGTGGTGTTGGAGAAGACTCTTGAGAGTCCCTTGGACTGCAAGGAGATCCAACCAGTCCATCCTAAAGGGGATCAGTCCTGGGTGTTCACTAGAACTGATGCTAAAGCTGAAACTCCAGTACTTTGGCCACTTCATGCAATGAGTTGACTCACTGGAAAAGACTCTGATGCTGGGAAGGATTGAGGGCAGGAGGAGGAGGGGACGACAGAGGATGAAGGCTGGATGGCATCACTGACTCGATGGACGTGAGTCTGAGTGAACTCCAGGAGTTGGTGATGGACAGGGAGGCCTGGCGTGCTGGGATTAATGGGGTCTCAAAGAGTCGGACACGACTGAGCGACTGAACTGACTGAACTGATATTCCCTCTACTTCTCCTGCTAACATCTGCCAGCCAGACCACTTCTTTTATATTGCAGCATTTCTAATACTTACATTCTGTCTCATTACCATAATCAAGCTTTCTAGTTTCTGTGGAGTGTTTCTAAAACATTAATCCAATATATTACATTATTTTCATTGTTACCAGTTAATTGAATCTATAGAGAAAAATAATCCAGTCATGATTTCTGTGCCACCCAAAAAGAAATGTTCCAAGCAACAAGATCAAATGATGTGAAGTGGTGTATCATTGGTGTTTGGTTTGCATTTCCTAAATGGTTAATCATGTTGAGCATCTTTTCATTGTATATCTTCTTTGGAGAAATGTTTATTCAAATACTAATAGTTGGCCCATTTTAAAAGTTTTTTTTTGTTTGTTTGTTTGTTTTTACTGTTGGGATATGAGAGCTCTCTATTTCTTCTGAATACTAGACCCACATGACATATGTAATTTGTGCCTGTTTCCTCTGGTTCTTGGGTTGTCTGTTTTTGATGGTGTCCTTGAAGCACAGAAGTTTTAAGTTTTGATGAAGTCCAGTTTATTTTTTTCTTTGGTTGCTTGAGCTTTTGGTGTCATATCTAAGAAACCATTGCCAAATCCAAAGTCACAAAGATTCACTCCTATGTTTTCTTCTAAGAATTTTATCGTTTTAGTGCTTATATTTAGGTCTTTGATCCTTTTTATTCCCCTTCTTTGATCCATTTTGAGTTATTTTTTTTTACACGGTGTGAGGTAAGGATCCAACTTGTTCTGCATATAAATATCCAGTTGTCCCAACACCAGTTTTTGGAAAGCGTACTTTTTCCCCATTGAATTATTTTGACAGCCTTTTGGAAAACTAATTGACCATAAAAATGGCAATTTATTTCTGGATTCTCAATTCTGCTTCTTTGATCTCTATGTCTAGCCTTATGCTAGTACCAAACTGTTTTAATTACCATTGCTTTACCATCAGTTTGTCAGTTTCTACCACAAAAGAAAAAGCAGATGGGGTTTGGAGAATACTGTCATCTTAACAATACTAAGTCTTCCAATTCATATCATTTCATTTATTTAGGACTTTTTAGAATTATTTTCAACATTTTATGATTTTTATTGTATCTTATTTTCTTTTATTAAATTTATTCATAGTATTTTATTCTTTTTGACATGGTTATACATGGACTTGTTTTCTTTTTTTTTAGGAAGATGGTTTTATTTTAAAAGATGCAGAGAGTTCAACCCAGATGAAGACTGAGAATAGGTATCTGGATTTGAATAAAAGATAGTGATTCCTTTTATCATGAGAGGAGCCTTGGAATTAATTTGGGGTTGAAGTCAGATTTCAGAGGGCTAGTGAGGAATGTGGCACAGTGTGATCAGTTTCCACATGTACATGATTCCTCTCTGACATTTTATCCCTACAGCATTACCCCGCTTATCCTCTTTCTCTGATCTGGACCTTCTGTTCATCTTCCTTTAGCAATCCATGAAGGAGACTTTTGGTTCTTTTATTTATATATATATATATATATATATATATATATATATATATATATTTTTTAGAAAANATAATTGAAGGAAAGTTTTACTTGAAAATAGAGTAAGCTTTTCTTCCAGGGGACCAGGGTCATATATTAGAGCATTTTTAACTATTTTCATTTGTTCATTCATTGCAATGCCTTCTATTCTAGCAGAACTCAATGGTGTTTTAGGTTGTGATTGTAACGTTACCAAAAGTACTCCTCAGAGAATGTTTTAGCTGAAGCTACATACATTGAAATTTCCTAGAATAGTCATTCTTGTTATTTTTGTATACCTTGTATTCCCAAGATATTGCCAGTTGTCTCAGGTGTTGTTCCAGCATTCGCAAAGCACACTACTGGTGAGTTTTAATAAACCCATGACAGAATGCAGCATTGCTAGCTCTACAGGGACCAAAACAAAATTAAACATACAACTCATCTAAAGGTCCCAGTCAGTTAGGAAGCAGTGTTACAAAATGTGGGCAGTTTTGCTTCTCTTTGTGTAAACCTATACTCTATTTTTCAAACATCTCTTCTCATATATTTTACCAGGAGTAGATTTAGGAAATTTAAAAACAACTTACTGTGCTTCTAAATTTAGTGCTAAAGGAAACCAAACTACTCCATCTGACTTTTCTGTACAGATAATGGACTTCCCAAACCAGAACTAATATCCTGGATTGAGCAAGGGAGAGAGCTCTTTAAGAAATGGGGAGAATCACAGGAATCAAGAAACATAATTTGCTCCGCTGCTGATTTGCATTTTGATCCAGTTATTGAGGGACAGCCATTTTCAGGTGAGTTTTAAGATGATTTCTTAATGTCCAGTCCTTAAGATATTACATTCACGTTTCTTAGTTCCAGTTCTTTGGCGTTGCCTTCCTGTTAGACTCAACTAAGGCTTAACATCTGGTATATTCCAGAGAAAGGCAGTAAAGCACAGTAGCTAGGAGTATGGGTTCTGGATCCGGAGTCTGGGTCTTGCCTTTTCCAGGTAACCTGGGCAAGTTATTCATCCTCTCCTGGTGGCTCAGATGGTAAAGAATCGCCTGCAGTGTGGGAGACCAGGTTTGATCCCTGGGTTGGGAAGATCCCCTGGAGAAGGGAATGGCTACCCACTCCAATATTCTGGCCTGGAGAATTCCATGAATTGTATAGTCCATAGCGTCACAAAGAATCGGACACGACTCAGCAACTTTCACTTGACCTATAAAGATTTAAGTGTCTACATTATAGGATTAAATGAATTGATATATGTAGATTGTTAAAATGATACCTGGCAACACAGTAAGAGTTCAGCAGATATGCGCTATTCTTCAGGCAGGGGGAATCAGCAACTCCTTTGTTTCTTGTCATGATAAGAAAGTCTAAAATTTTTGGATTCTTAACAGTCAGTATTAGAGCAAGGAAAAAGTGAGTCACTCAATCGTGTCTGACTCTTTGCGACCCCATGGACTATATAGTTCATGGAATTCTCCAGGCCAGAATACTGGAGTGGGTAGCCTTTCCCTTATGCAGGGGATCTTTCCAACCCAGGGACTGAACCCAGGTCTCCTGCATTGCAGGCAGATTCTTTACCAGCTGAGCCATGAGGGAAGCACAAGAATACTGGAGTGGGTAGCCTGTCCCTTTGCCAGTGGATCTTCCTGACCAAGGAATTGAACTGGGGTCTTCTGCATTGCAGGCAGATTCTTTAACAGAGTAAGGAAAGAGAAAGTCAAATGGGAACATCATTCCAAGAAATCTTGTCAATAGTTTACTTTTTAGCTGCCTCTTTCAGGAGAGTAGAGAGTTTTACTCACAAATTATTTCACTTTTCACCTCTGTTATCAGTTCTTCTAAGAAACCTTTTTACAAGATTGATAGGAATAGAGGTGAGGAGGGAGGGACAGATGGTCTTAGGACAGCTCATGGATTACATATAACCATGAGTGAGTGAGTGAAGTCACTCAGTCGTGTCCGACTGTCTGCGACCCTATGGACTATAGCCTACAAGGCTCCTCTGTCCATGAAATTTTCCAGGCAGGAGTGCTGGAGTGAGTGGTGGTGTTTAGTCTCTAAGCTGTGTCTCATGTTTTTGTGACCCTGAGACTGTAGCGCACCAGGTTCCTCTGTCCATGAGATTTTCCAAGCAAGAACCCTGGAATGGGTTGTCATTTCCTTCTCCAGGAAGGAGATCCCTACCCAGGGATCAAACCTACATCTCCTTTGTTGGTAAGCGGGTTCTTTACAACTGAGCCACTTGGGAAGCCCAACCATAGCGTTAGCTAGGGCTTAATGCTGCCAGGAACATTACCGTCATTATTTTTTGAATCAGGAATGTCTGCACATCCAAATGGGATAAGACTGGTGGTCCTCAGGTCATAATAATGGTGAACATTTAGAGTACCTGCAGCATCCGAAGCCCACACTAAGCACTTTACACACATTAATTCATACAGTCCTCATAACAGGTATGTATTGCTGTTTCCATTTCTAACAGGAGAAGGAACTGAAGCTGGAGACTAGCTTGACAAAGGCAGCACAGTGAAAAGGCTGGGTTTGAACCCAGTCTGATGCCAGAGCCTAGGCCCTATCCTCTTGACCTAAGTGTCCTTTTTTCAATAGGATTCTAAGATAGGTCTGTTCAGTTTAGTCCTAAACTAGGGCTCGTGATTCTTCTGGGCTTGAAATTGACCGCCACTGAAAGGAGCTGCTGGTTTAGTTCAGTGAAAGCTGGGCTCCTGGGCCACCGCAGATTACCACTGCTGGCCACAAAGGCCTTGGCCATGACAGAGGCTGGGACCCTGACTGAATCTTGTTTTCAGTTTCAGGAAACCACCAAGCTGTGAGTTCAGAAGCAGCTCATTACTATTTCCAAGTAGATCCTCTTCAGAGCCACAGTTCCTGTGAACCCTTACCAGAAAAAAGTGAAGATGTTTCCTTCAGGCCTGACCAAGCCGTCGCCCTCGTGAACTCACAGCGACATAACACCTGGGCTCTACCCCCAGCGGTCCACAGCTCCAGGGAACCCACCCAGAGAGAGAGAATCGCCAGCCCCAGGGCCCTGGGTGTCCCAGGCTTCCAGAAAACCGCCTCGGGGGAGGGCCTCCAGCAGTCTTGTGCCTTCTGGGGGAAAGCTTTTGGAATGAGAACCTCTTAGAGCGCCACCAGGGGAACCACTCGAAGGCCTTGAAGCAACTCAGCAAACAGCCCGAGGCACAGCAGCCTCGGAGCCAGACTCACTTCCGCTGCCCGGGATGTGGGCGGGGC
>SJXQ01007732.1:0-23563 GCA_006408695.1 Aepyceros melampus
ATGGTTGGATGGCATAACCGACTTAATGGACATGAGTTTGAGTAGGCTCTGGGAGTTTGTGATGGACAGGGAAGCTTGGTGCTGCAGTCCATGGAGTCAGACATGACTGAGCGACTGAACTGAACTAAAACAATATAAACTCAGTGTCTCTAGATGGTACACTATGGATGCTACACCCAAATTTTCTTGATTATTATTAATATAGTCACCTCTCTTGAAAACCCAATGTCTAATAAATATATACTTGTTATTCCAGTGAGAATATCATGCATGTGTTGTAATGAATTAAGCTGATAGAATTTTGAATAGTAATTCCTTTATGGCACATTCTATTTTATTTTAGTAATCATGCTAGTAAGCATATTTATGGACCAGTGTATAAAGCCAAAATTAATTTTTGTTATTTAACAGTTAAGTTATATTTGAGGTTTATATATACGATTTGTTTGTTGCTTTATCTATTAACTGCTATAGAATAGAGGCTATAAATGTAGTTAATGTGACCTATAAATATATGGGAACTTCTTGGAATATATTCCCTTGAGAGTGAAAAATTATGAAAATCTCTGTGCTTCTTACAAGTATTGTGGCCTATGAAACTGCTATGCTCTTGTATATAAACTGCTATGCTCTTGTATATATGCTCTTTAATTTATTCTTAATACAGTAAGAGAAAGTGACTATATGTTGACATAGAATGTGTTAACCAAGTCTCTATCCATGTGGCTACCCAAAAATAAAAACAGTAAAGAAATAATTACCCAGTAAGTGTAAATACTGGTAATATGACAGCATTTTTTTTTTCTAATTGTAAGTAATCAATTTGGGGCATTCATTTATTGCTCCCATAGCAATCCATATATCAGGCTTTATTCTAGATGCTACAGATAAAAAGACTCAAGTATATATGCTCTTTAATTTATTCTTAATACAGTAAGAGAAAGTGACTATATGTTGACATAGAATGTGTTAACCAAGTCTCTATCCATGTGGCTACCCAAAAATAAAAACAGTAAAGAAATAATTACCCAGTAAGTGTAAATACTGGTAATATGACAGCATTTTTTTTTTCTAATTGTAAGTAATCAATTTGGGGCATTCATTTATTGCTCCCATAGCAATCCATATATCAGGCTTTATTCTAGATGCTACAGATAAAAAGACTCAAGCTCATTTCACAGAAACACCTAAAAATATTCAGATTACAATTTAGTAATTTCTAGATGTTACTAAAATTATCATTGCTTTAAAATATGACATATTTATGATATATTAGTATTTATAAAAAACTTCCTCTTTATTTTGCTCATCTCTGGTAATCTATTCTATGATAATCATTACACAAGACAGTTTTACATGTTCATTTTTCATAGCTGAGCTATACTTTTAAAATACATTCATTTTACTTCTGTCCTCAAATTGTTTATAAAACATTTGTGTAAAGTGTTAAAAAATTATTATTTTATCCTGTGAGACAAAAAAGACATTAGAAGATGGAAATTAAAAATTTAAGCTATCCTTTTTAAAAAATTTTTGGAACATTATGAAAAATTAGAATGAACATGCTGTTTCTATTTTATATTAATTATATGCTTTTTAAAATTACATGATGTTAGGTTACCTAATGAGGTTTGAGTTATTAAGATATACTTGTTTGTAAATGATAGAAAGCTAATTAAAATCAGCCTAAAAAATAAAGAATATTTTGCTCTCATAACCAACATGTCCTCTGAGCTTGGGGTGCAGAAAGATCTATGAGGTCAAATGAAAAGGTCAGACCATCTAAATCCCCCTTCTCTGTCTTTTTCTCCACTTCCCCTCTGCTCCTCTCCCCTATTTCTCTATAAGTAGCTTCAACGTCAGCTTCTACACTTAATTTAATTTTCCATGTGATGGTCTCTGATAACCAAAGGCCCACAAAATTTTACATAACCATCAACGATGAATAAATTCCCTTTCAGTCCTACAGTTTATCTAGCAAATTTCACAGGTGGACTCTGAATGATCATGAATGATGCAGCCACTGTGACTGAGGGATATCCCAATAAAAATGATGCAGGGTCAGCCAACTTTCACCCTTAGTGTATTTGGAGCATGTGAGACACCAAGACATGAGAAACTCAAGGAATGGGGAATCACTGGATCTCCTGAGGGAGGAAAAATCTCTAAAAGTCAGGCAAATAATCAAATAAGAATTGGCAATTTGTGTGGTAAATTGTGATTAATTATTTGCTGAGATGTTAATTCCTTTTGATTTTTAGAGTATTTGTTGATTAGAGCATTTTCTCTGTATTTATCAATGTCAGTGCCACTGTAGTAGAAGACATGTATAAATTCTAGAAGTTAATTTTTATCTCAATAATGTTGGCAAAAATAAGCAAGAGATAATTTCTCTTTCTCTGCTTTTACTTCTAAGGTTGATTAAAAGGTAAGGATTGGTACACGGCTTATGTCCTAGTCCTGGCATGATAGAAACACTGTTTCTCAGGAAGCCATTATGGGTAGTCACTGTATTATTTCCTTGATCAACTTTATTGAGAAATAATTTACATAAATCCATTCTTTAAAGTGTACAGATGAGTTTTGACAGTTGAATACATTTGTGAAATCAATGGCACAGTCAAAGTAAAGTTACGTTCACCAACCTCTGAAATTCCTTATATCTCTTTTCATGACTCTCTTTACTCACTGATCTGATTTGTCAACATGTAAGTCAGAGTTCCCCAGAGAATCAGTAAAACCAATAGAATATACACCTATATGTGTGTATGTATTTGCGTGTGTGTATATATGTATATGCATGTGTCTATATGTGTGTATGGGCTTCTCCTATGCCTCAGGGGTAAGGAATCCACCTCCAATGCAGGAGTTGCAGGAGATGCATTGATTAGTTCAATCCCTGATTCCAGAAGAGCCTATGGAGGCAGGGTATGGCAACCCACTTCAGTATTCTTGCCTGGAGAATACCCATGGACAGGGAGCCTGGAGGGCTCCATAAGGTCACAAAGAGTTGGACATAACTGAGCAACTTAGCACACATATATGTGTGTGTACATATATGTGTGTGTATATATATATATATATATACACACATGTGTACATATATGGTGTGTGTGAAATGGAGTATTTCTGCCATATCAGCAAATGTGGATGTAATGGCCCAGCAATTTGAGGCTTCTAAATGTAAACTGCTGAGTTCAGAAGGTGCCCAAAAGGAAGAACAATGCCTGTGATCTAGCAGCTGTGAGAGTGAGTGAGGGAAGGTCGCTTAGTCATGTCTGATTCTTTGAGACCTCATGTACTATACAGTCCATGGAATTCTCCAGGCCATTATACTGGAGTTGGTTGCCATGCCCTCCTCCAGGGGATTTTCCCAACCCAGTGATCGAACCCAGGTCTCCTGCATTGTAGGTGGATTCTTTACCTCTTCAGACACCAGGGAAACCTAGTTATGCCTGTAAATGATCTAAATGTTTACTTTTCACAGGAGAGGACTAAAGATTGTCTTACCTTCTCCTTTCCTGCTAACTCAAGTGGCAGGGTTTAAATTTACCTTGCCTGATTCTTTCTTCCCACAAGTGCTTTAAATAAATATGTCTGCATTTTTTTTTCCACTTGGAGCTCAATAAGTATGCTCTTGGGTCTGATTAAATGGACACATTTAAGCATTTTAGTAACTGAGAGTATAATCTGACAGTTTACATTTTCCCTTGATGTTTCAGCTCATTTTGTGGTGGGAAGATACATTTCTATGAGTATTTCTGCCATATCAGCAAATGTGGATGTAATGGCCCAGCAATTTGGGGCTTCTAAATGTAAACTGCTGAGTTCAGAAGGTGCCCAAAAGGGAGAACAATGCCTGTGATCTAGCAGCTGTGAGAGTGAGTGAGGGAAGGTCGCTTAGTCATGTCTGATTCTTTGAGACCTCATGTACTATACAGTCCATGGAATTCTCCAGGCCATAATACTGGAGTTCGTTGCCATGCCCTCCTCCAGGGGATTTTCCCAACCCAGTGATCGAACCCAGGTCTCCTGCATTGTAGGTGGATTCTTTACCTATTCAGACACCAGGGAAACCTAGTTATGCCTGTAAATGACCTAAATGTTTACTTTTCACAGGAGAGGACTAAAGATTGTCTTACCTTCTCCTTTCCTGTTAACTCAAGTGGCAGGGTTTAAATTTACCTTGCCTGATTCTTTCTTCCCGCAAGTGCTTTAAATAAATATGTCTGCATTTTTTTTTTTCCACTTGGAGCTCAATAAGTATGCTCTTGGGTCTGATTAAATGGACACATTTAAGCATTTTAGTATGTCCTGACATCTAATGGTAGTAAGTGATAGGACATTAAATAGTCTTTTACATGTCAATTGTCTCACTGTGACTTAATTGTAATGTGCTCAGAAAACTCAACACAGATACCAAAAGGAAACATTAAAACCATACAGAGATCTAGGCACATAGTGGAAGACTTACACAAATCATCGGATTTATTTTTTATTTATTTATTTTAATATAAATTTATTTTAATTGGAGGCTTTACAATATTCTATTGGTTTTGCCGTACATCTACATGAATCTGCCAAAGTTGTACATGTATTCTCCATCCTGAACCCCCCTCCCACCTCCTTCCTCATACCATCCCTCTGGATCATTCCAGTGTACCAGCCCTGAGCATTCTGTATCATGCATCAAACCTGGACTGGCAAGTTGTTTCACGTATGATAATATACATGTTTCAATGCCATTCTCCCAAATCATCCAACCCTCTCCCTCTCCCACAGAGTCCAAAAGATGTTCTATACATCTGTGTCTCTTTTGCTATCTTGCATACAGGGTTGTCATTACCATCTTTCTAAATTCCATATATATATATATATATACATTAGTATACTATATTGGTGTTTTTCTTTCTGGCTTATTTCATTCTGTATAATAGGCTCCAGTTTTATCCACCTCACTAGAACTGATTCAAATGTATTCTTTTTAATAGCTGAGTAATACTCCATTCTGTATATGTACCACAGCTTTCTTATCCATTCGTCTGCTGATGGACATCTAGGTTGCTACCATGTCCTGGCTATTATAAACAGTGCTGCGATGAACACTGGGGTACACGTGCCTCTTTCAATTCTGGTTTCCTTGGTGTGTATGCCCAGCAGTGGGATTGCTGGGTCATAATGCAGTTCTATTTGCAATTTTTTAAGCAATCTCCACACTGTTCTCCATAGTAGTTGTACTAGTTTGCATTCCCACCAACAATGTAAGAGGTTTCCCTTGTCTCCACACCTTCTCCAGCATTTATTGCTTGTAGACTTTTGTATCACAGCCATTCTGACTGGTGTGAAATGATACCTCATTGTAGTTTTGATTTGCATTTCCCTGATAGTGAGTGATGCTGAGCATCTTTTCATGTGTTTGTTAGCCATTCGTATATCTTCTTTGGAGAAATGTCTTTAGTTCTTTGGCCCATTTTTTGATTGAGTTGTTTGTTTTTCTGGAATTGAGCTGCAGGAGTTGCTTGTATTTTTGAGATTAGTTGTTTGTCAGCTGCTTCATCTGCTATTATTTTTTTTCCATTCTGAAGGCTGTCTTTTCACCTTACTTATAACTTCCTTTGTTGTGCAGAAGCTTTTAATTTTAATTGGATCCTATTAGTTTATTTTTGCTTGTATTTCCAGTATTGTGGGAGGTGGATCATAGAGGCTCCTGCTGTGATTTATGTCAGAGAGTATTTTGCCTATGTTCTCCTTTAGGAGTTTTATAGTTTCTGGTCTTACATTTAGATCTTTAATACATTTTCAGTTTATTTTTGTGATGGTGTTAGAAAGTGTTCTAGTTTCATTCTTTTACAAGTTGTTGACCAATTTTCCCAGAACCACTTGTTAGATTGTCTTTTCTCAATTGTATATTCTTGTCTCCTTTGTCAAAGATAAGGTGTCCATAGGTGTGTGGATTTATCTCTGGGCTTTCTGTTTTGTTCCATTGATCTATATTTCTGTCTTTGTGCCAGTACCATACTGTCTTGATGACTGTGGCTTTGTAGTAGAGCCTGAAGTCAGGCAGATTGATTCCTCCACTTCCATTCTTCTTTCTCAAGATGGCTTTGGCTTTTTTAGGTTTTTTGTATTTCCATAAAAATTGTGAAATTATTTGTTCTAGCTCTGTGAAAAATACTGGTGGTAGCTTGATACGGATTGCATTTAATCTATAGATTGCTTTAGATAGTATACTCATTTTCACTATATTGATTCTTCCAATCCATGAACACGGTATATTTCTCCATCTATTAGTGTCCTCTTTGATTTCTTTCATCAGTGTTTTATAGTTTTCTATATATTGGTCTTTAGTTTCTTTAGCTAGATATATTCTTAAGTATTTTATTCTTTTCATTGCAATGGTGAATGGAATTGTTTCCTTAATTTCTCTTTCTATTTTCTCATTATTAGTGCATAGGAACACAAGTGATTTCTGTGTGTTGACAAAACCATAGCAAACATTATCCTCAAAGGTGAAAAATTGAAAGCCTTTCCCCTAAAGTCAGGAACAAGACAAGGGTGCCCACTCTCACCACTACTATTCAACATAGTTTTGGGAGTTTTGGCCACAGAAATCAGAGCAGAAAAAGAAATAAAAGGAATCCAAATTGGAAAAGAAGTAAAACTCTCACTGTTTGCAGATGACATGATTCACTACATAGAAAACCCTAAAGACTCCACCAGAAAATTACTAGAGGTAATCAATGAATATAGCAAAGTTGCAGGATATAAAATCAACACACAGAATTCATAGGATTTAATATAGAAGATATTACATGGCACTTTTAGAGGTCATTCAGTGAAAACAAAACCAGGACAGTTAACTTACAAGATCCAGTAATTCCGAATCCATAGTAAATATGAACTATGTGCATGGGGAAGGAATACAAGATAGTGAATACATTTGTTGAAAATTTAGGTTATTAATTTATTTCCTGGGCTTCCTGGTGGCTCAGGGGTTAAAGCGTCTGCCTCCAATGCGGGAGACCCGGGTTTGATCCCTGGGTCGGGAAGATCCCCTGGAGAAGGAAATGGCAATCCACTCCAGTATTCTTGCCTGGAGAATCCCATGGACAGAGAAGCCTGGTACATTACAGTCCACGGGGTCGCAAAGAGTCGGACACGACTGAGCGACTTCACCTTCCACCTTCAATTTATTTCCTAAAAAAAATATTATATACCTGTGGTCCACTTTTTTCTGACTTCATATTTCTTCCTCCTTCAGAGGCCTCACTTTTCTTAGGATCATATAACATTTTACTATTTTATTATTTGTTTTAAAGACAGATTCTACTTTTAAGTGTCTGCCAGGCATTAAGATATGTTTGCTCTTGGGGATGTGTGCCAACTGAAAGAAAAGATCATGTTTCTTTTCACACAGTGATAAAAAATTCAAGTGATTTGTTACTAAAATTTTTATAACATTGTAATAACTTTCAGATTTTTAGTTATTTGATGGCCTTTCTAAAATATGATACTCAGTTATGATTTTCATAGCCTGCTTAATATACTGCCCACTTAAGTCACTAGGTGTGGATAGCAATCTGTTCAAATTATCTGTGGTTGTCTTAAAACACATAATTTCTGAACCCATTAACAACTGAATCATTTCAATTTGCTCTGCATTGCCCCTCAATGGACATTAATTTGTGCAAACTCTGGGAGACAGTGAACAACAGGGAAGCTTGCCATGCTACAGTCTGTGGGTTGCAAAGAGTCAGACACAACATAGCGACTAAACAACAAAACTGCCTCTCAAATATTGTGTTGTAGTGGTTACTGGAGGTTGTCTACACAGCACCAATTCTCCTATTTCCCACATTGAAAATAATTTAGTTCAGATATCTCACCTTCTACTCTTCAGCCTTGTGCCTCAGGGGAAGTTCTAACCCTGTTTCAGCAGGGTTTCATTTGCTCAATAATATTTTCATTTGCTTTGACAGAAATTGGTTCAGAGATGGGCAGATAGTCAAGTTCTGACCAATGAGATGCAAAAGAGTCTCCAAGAAAGAGAAGTTTTCCATTCTTCCTCTGGATAGTGTCAAACATGTTGCCATTTCTGAAACTACTGTACCCATCCTGATATGAAGCTAGGACTTAAGATAGCAAAATGGAAAGAAGAATGAAACTGGGTCCTAGATAAAATTGTTGATCAGCTAATTCAGATAATCTGGGATACAACATTGAACTTCCGTGGTGCTTCACATAGTAAAGAATCTGCCTGCAATGCAGAAGACCTGGATCAATCCCTGGGAGCCATCATTACGTGTGTAATTATAAATACATGATGATGAAAAACAATTTGGAGTTGGATTTTCTTTTTCTTTTGTAGATACAAGTATCAAAATATATGACCATCTGTTATGCATTTGTGCATTTGTAAAATCAGAGAAATAACTTTGGAGCCAGTATTGCCTTTATCATAATAAACTGTCCTGGATTCCATGCTCATTTAATTTTAAGCAGACAAGCTATTAATATGAGGAAATTCTCATGAAAGTTGAGTAAAACACAAAAATAAAGTTTAAGTCTTATTTAAAAGGCTTTCAAGGGGGAAAAAAAATCCTCTTTGAGGAGAGCTGGGTTTTCAATCTTATTAATCATAAAATTTATAGAATTTTGCTTTTTATAAGAAGATAAAAGTAAAAAAAATTAAGATTGCAGATAAAGAAGATTTTATGCCTATAATGTCTAACATATTATCCAAGATATAAATAGTAAATTGAACACATATGCAAACATGTATATGTATGCATACACAACATGTACATATGAGTGTATGCATATATGTTGCATATATGTAGTCTATATCTTACACATACATATACTATACCTTAAAATAAATCATAAAATTATAATTGTCATTCTAGCCTCCCTACTACTAGATAGCTTAAACTAAAAAGTAAATTTATTTCTTAAACCAGTGGAAAAGATACTATTACCACCACGGATTTCATAAATTATGGAATTTTCTCCACAGTCACTAATTTATGGCAGACATTTCCAAAATACATAGAGTACAACATAATGGAATGAAATTATGTCCATCATTCTCTTAGTAAGTACTGTTTTAAATAACTAACTGACCTAATACGCAAAATATTTTCAATCTTCTAAAGAATCTGAAATAAACATTCAGATATTTTGGTAACCAAAGCCCCTTTATTAGCCAGGATAAAGCTGAGCTCAGGATATCCTGAACACCCTTTGCATTCTCAGAAATATTTGCAAATTGGGTCAGGACAGTTTTTTTAATGCATTGCTCTTTAAGAAATAAGTTCCTTAAACTTTCTTCTTTACAGTTTTGCCTTAGTTATTATTTTTGGGGAAAGCACTATTCTCTAACATGTAAATTTTTCCCTATGAATAGCTTCTGTAATTAAAAAGGAATGTATGCAGAGAGAACTATAACATGAAATACTTATTTACCATAGGCATTTTATAAGAAAAATCAAGAAATCATAAAGAGGTATTCATATATTTCAGTTAATTTTAAGATAACCAGGTCAATATTTAACATGATATAGGAGAAAATATAGGTTAAATGATACAGAATATCAATTAGAATTACTGCATGATCTGAATTATATGCAAATTGTTATTTAAATGCATTTCAATTAAACTGCTTACACTAAGCAGAAAAGGACTAATCTTTTATAACTAAGATTAACAATATAAACACATTCTATAATTCTCTATCAGTCATATTTTAACTATTCAAACTAGTAATTTCTTCTTTGTTGGGATATAGTCAGTTTATATGCTGTGTTTCAGATGTACAGCAAAGTGAATCAGTTATACATATATCTATCTTTGTAAAAGATTCTTTTCCCATATAAGTCATTATAGAGTATTAAGTAGAGTTCCTGAGCTATATAGTAGGTTCTTATGTTACCTATTTTATATATAGCAGTGTGTATAATGTCAATGTCAAGTTCCCAATTAGTCCCCCCCCTTCATTTCTCCCCTGGTAACCACAGGTTTGCTTTTACATCTGTGACTCTGTTTCTCTTTCATAAATAAATTCATTTGTACTATTTTTTTTTTTAGATTCTACATGTAAGCAATTTAATATGGTATTTGCTTTTCCCTTTATGACTTATATATCACTCAGTATGACAATCTCTGTGTCCATCCATGTTGCTGCAAATGGATTAATCCATTTTTTATGGCTGAATAAATGGCAACCCACTCCAGTATTCTTGCCTGGAAAATCCCATGGATGGAGGAGCCTGGTTGGCTACTGTCCATGGGGTCACAAAGAGTCGGACATGACTGAGCAACTTCACTATCACTAGTATTCCATAGTATACATATACCACATCTTCTTTATCTATTTCTCTATTAATGGACATTTAGGTTGCTTCCATGCCATGGCTATTGTAAATAAAGCTGCAATGAGTGTTGGGGTGCATATATAATTCCAAATTATTATTTTCTCTGGGTATATCCCCAGGCATGAGATTGCTGAATCCTACTGTAGTTATATATTTAGTTTTTTAAAGGAACCTTAATACTGTTCTTCATTTCTTCATAGTGGCTGTACCAATTTACATTCCCACCAGCAGTGTAGGAGGCTTCTTTTTTCTCCTCACTCTCTCCAGGATTTATCATTTGTAGATTTTTGGATGACGGCCATTCTATCATGAGGTATGAAGAGATATCTCATAGTTTTGATTTTCATTTCTCTAATAATTAGTGATGAACATCTTTTCATGTATTTTTGGCAATCTATATATTTTCTTTGGAGAAATATCTATTTAGATTTTCCATTCAGTTTTTGATTGGTTTGTTTGTTTGTGTTCTTTTTTTGACATTGAGCTGCATGAGCTGTGTGTCTTTTGATTAATTTTGATTATTTTTTTAGTGGTTTTGATTAATCACTATTGTCACTTCATTTGCGAATATTTTCTCCTGTTCTGTGAGCTGTCGTTTAATTTTGTTTATGGTTTCCTTTGCTGTAAAAAAAAAAGGTTTTAAGTTTAACTAGGTTCAATCTGGGTTATTATGTTTTTATTTTTATTACTCTAGAAGGTGGATCAAAAAAGATATTGCTGTGATTCATGGGAGAAATGTTCTGAGAGTGTTCTGCCTGTGCTTTCCTATAGGAGTTTTATAGTATTCGGTCTTATATTTAGGTCTTTAGTCCATTTTGAGTTTATCTTTGTGTATGATATTAGAGAGTGTTCTAATTTTTTTCTTCTACATGTAGTTGTACAGTTTTCTTACCATTATTAAAGAGACTGCCTTTTCTTATTATATATTCCTGCCTCCTTTGTCATGTTAGTAGACTGTAAGTGTGTGGGTTTATATCTGAGCTTTCTATCCACTCCCATTGATCTATGTTTCTGTTTTTGTGCCAGTATCATACCATTTTGATTACTATAGCTTCATAATATTAAACTATTTATTTTTTCAGTGGACATTTAAAATATAGTACAAATTGACATTTTACCCTAGTTCCTATTTGATAATCAACAATTTATCAAAGAGGTGATATTCATTATTTCAAATTATATATTTAACATATATGATAAATTTTTATTAATATAGGTAGACAATAATATTGTCACCATTTGTCTCTATTAATCAGTAAGTTTATATCTGTTGATCTGGTGTTTGACTTATGTTATACTTTTTTTATTTCTTTAGTACCCCACTGTTCTTTCTGAAAACTGTCTTCTTTGCCAAGAAGATATTCCTATCACATAGAAAAGAACCATAACTGATAAAAATCATGTATAAGCTAAGTTTTCCTGATCAGTGCCATTTAGTGAAAAATTCATTGCATAGCTATTTCATTTTCATGTTACAAGTTCTGAGCCTACAGTATATTCTAGACTACATAAAGATTCAAATTATCAGCTAAGAAGATGGACATTACCTTCTGTAAATATATCATTTTTACTTTAAAATGTACCCAAAAGAAACCTGTTCTCTAAAATGCTACTGAGAAAGGCAAATCTGAGTCTAAATCATTGGCTACTGTTTTTCAATCAAATGGTTTTTAACAAAATCACCAGAGCCTTGAAAACTATACCACACTCTTTTGTTAAGTTTTTAGTGAATATAGTATACAGTTCTATATTTAAACTTTGCATCGCACTAGGTAAGTATTATGGAAGTAGGCAGAAAGAAAATTAAAACGCTAAATTATTTTTCACTTGTAACATTAACTACATGCACATCATTTCCTCCACAATGTCTTATGAGATCATGTGAGGAAACTAATTTTTCATTTCTGAATTATCTTATACTTAATTAACAATAATTTGCCATAATAATCCTTTCTAATTTATATTTTAGTTATTTATATATGTTAATAACTGAGCAATGTACATTTAATTCTATTGAATATGAAAATTTTTACCCTTTATTTTTAATGTTTTCAGTATCTCACAAAGAGAGAGGAGGCATTGAGCTTGATATTTAATGAGTTTCAATTTGTGATAGTCTAACTTATCTGAATTGTATATAAAGGATATAAAAAGAATAAATCTGCTTTTGGAAAAAAAGGCTCAATAGAGAGATTAACTGACATTGTTGAAAATCTTTCTCACTAAGGACTAATTACAAATAAAACTTTAAAATTACATACCTGAATCACTTGCATCTCTTTCAATATATTTTTGCTGCTTGGATCTATGGGGAAATAAAACATCCTTGTATCATAGTGTTATATTATTATGAATAAGTTAATTAATATCCCATTTGATCAAAAAGGGTGACAGTTAATGCAGTTGAATAAAAGTTTAAAATTAACTGAACTTTTTAAATTTGATTTTCATTGGTATTAAAAATTCTATTTTCAATATGAGTCACTATGGTTTCAATGCTGAATATTAAAGTATATTTCATAGATTAAGAAGTAGTTCTAAAAGGAGAAAAAATGTTAAGTCATGTTTCTTAACAATAAAACAAATGTCCATGTAATTAAATTNATGGAGAAACAGTAGCCTGTGGTCATGTATGGATGTGAGAGTTGGACTGTGAAGAAGGCTGAGTGCAGAAGAATTCATGCTTTTGAACTGTGGTGTTGGAGAAGACTCTTGAGAGTCCCTTGGACTGCAAGGAGATCCAACCAGTCCATTCTGAAGGAGATCAGCCCTGGGATTTCTTTGGAAGGAAATGATGCTAAAGCTGAAACTCCAGTACTTTGGCCACCTCATGTGAAGAGTTGACTCATTTGCAAAGACTCTGATGCTGGGAGGGATTGTGGGCAGGAGGAGAAAGGGACGACCAAGGATGAGATGGCTCGATGGCATCACTGACTCGATGGACGTGAGTCTGAGTGAACTCCACGAGATGGTGATGAAGAAGGAGGCCTGACGTGCTGCGATTCATGGGGTCGCAAAGAGTCGGACACGACTGAGCGACTGAACTAAACTGATGATAACAAAAGTTATGTTAGCTATTTGAATAATTTAAAAAAAAAAGTCCTTAGGACTTTTATGAAATCACAAGAAGACTGAAAATGATTGAATAAACCTGAAATCAAAATTTACAGTATCTCAGAAGCATGTTTTCCCTTAAAAGATGAGACCACTTTTTATGTTAACTCAATGTAAACACTTAAAATTCTGAAGCAGAATTCCCCAAATACTACTCCAAGTTACTACTAATGCTTCTCAAAATGATAATCTTATAACAGGTCAAGGGTAGACAAAGAGTTATTGGTCAAATGAATTGAAGAAATTCTCTATAAAATACTACATTCTGAAGATATACATTAAATACTATCATATAAAGTACTCATGGTGGGCTAGCTTTTATAAAGCAAAGTATTTTTGTTCCAACTAACATTTTAGAAATATTTCAATCACAAGAATTTTTAAAAATTGATTTAAATTCTATTTTTGTTCTCTAGCTTCAGTGTTTCACAGCACATAAGTTTGGGTAACATGCTTAAAGGCAATTTAATTATCAAAGAGTTATTGGTCAAATGAATTGAAGAAATTCTCTATAAAATACTACATTCTGAAGATACACATTAAATACTAGCATATAAAGTACTCATGGTGGGCTAGCTTTTATAAAGCAAAGTATTTTTGTTCCAACTAACATTTTAGAAATATTTCAATCACAAGAATTTTAAAAAATTGATTTAAATTCTATTTTTGTTCTCTAGCTTCAGTGTTTCACAGCACATAAGTTTGGGTAACATGCTTAAAGGCAATTTAATTAAAGAAAAATAATTAGCTATTAAAATGTTGCTATGTCTCCAGAGAAAGTTCTATTCACATCAATGCCTAAGCAACATCTGTTATGCTATCCAAAAATGCTAATAAAAGTAACTGATAGTTTGGGCTAACTATGCATCAGCTGTTGTGCCAAATACATGTGACATCAATTATATTTCCCTGACCATGCTCTTTCTGTTGGATGCTCCACACTGCTAACATCTGCCAGGAGCCAGCATGGGAGATCCTACCCATGACAAGGTCATGCAAGGCTCGAGGGACTCCCTGGGCCATCCCACCCATGACAAGGTCATGTGGAAAAGAACTGATAAGCAAGGCCTCAGGACTCGACGGACCCCCTGGACCTGCTCAAGCATCTACCCCAAACCAGAATCTCTCTTTCTTATTATTTTATGTCTTCCACCAACTCTTCTGACATTAATAGGGGGCTGTCTCCGACCACCTTTCTCTGGAAAGAGTTAACTTAGGGCTTTAGTTAATAAGTCTCCTGGACAAGATAAGAATGTTTCAATTCAAACCCCCTGTTAGCATTCTAGTTTACTTGGCAGGTTTATCCAGACTCTTACAACATTGTTGAGCCAATACTTACTGCCAAGTTCTCACATCTCTTATCCATTGTGTTACTGGGAGTGCATATAGTTAGGGTGTATAAGAAACAAATAATAGCCTTAGCATTAGCAACATTAGACTTTGAGTTAATAAGTTATTTCTTTGCTGTAACCCACTGAATCTTTGTTCCATAAAAATGTAACTCTATACTTTAAGGGTGATGCAGGCTAGGAATTTAAGAAGAAACACTTTAAGGGAAAATTATTGTTCTGGCTGACCAACCTTTATCAAAAAGGGGTCATAAAATATCAACAGGCCTCCGGGCCAGAAGATAATGTACAAAAAATAAGACTCTTGCAGGAAAGAACCTGATATCGATAAAAGTTAATACTGATGGAATGTTGAGTTGATTCTATATTTTTCACTTTGCTCAATGTACAACTCAGGGTATAAAAGCCTTCTCTGAAGATAATGTGATGGGCCTCGCTCACTGAAGCTTGGTCACCCTGTGTCTTTCTCTTTTTTTTCTTTTTTTCTCTCTCTTACTCTCTTTTCAGGCTGATCCTCAGCCTCTTTCTCTCCTCTATTTTCTTATCTACAACATTCTTCCCTTATCTCAAAATCTCAGTCACCAACCCTGAAGATACCCTGGATCCAACCGGGGCTGGACCTCGGCAAACATCATTATCTCCAACACAATTTTACATTTTAACATTATTTCAGTGATTTTGATCATTTATCATTGAACCTAAAGTAATATTCAAGATTCCTTAGATGAATATGCAAAGCACTTCATAATTTATTTGTATTACATTCATTTTATCCACTTATTTTCTTCATAGTTTGTATGTCTGTGTGTTCATTTGCTCAGTTGTGTCTGACTCTTTATGTTCCCATGGACTGTAATCCACTAGTCTCCTTCTGCCTATGGAATTTTCCAGGCCAGAATCCTGGAGTGGATTGCTGTTTCCTACTCCAGGAATTCTTCCTGACCCAGGGATTGAACTTATGTCTCTTTCATCTCCTGCATTGGCAGGCAGATTCTTTATCACTGTCACCTGGGAAGTGTCCTTCATAGACTAAGCTGTGGTGGAGATTTTTTAAGTGATTAGAGGTCTAGAACTTAAGTTAGATGAGAGCCCTCCTCCCATATTATATAAACTGTAATCCACTAGTCTCCTTCTGCCTATGGAATTTTCCAGGCCAGAATCCTGGAGTGGATTGCTGTTTCCTACTCCAGGAATTCTTCCTGACCCAGGGATTGAACTCATGTCTCTTTCATCTCCTGCATTGGCAGGCAGATTCTTTATCACTGTCACCTGGGAAGTGTCCTTCATAGACTAAGCTGTGGTGGAGATTTTTTAAGTGATTAAGGTCTAGAACTTAAGTTAGATGAGAGCCCTCCTCTCATATTATATACATTTTATATGTAAGGAGAGATAGTAAACCTATCAGTAAATGACTAAGTTAGTTTAAAATACATGGAAGTGCTCTAAAAGTAATACATTAAGACAATGTAATGGGAATAAAAAATTTATTTAGATAAGGTGATTAGGAAAGACCCCTCTCAAGAACTGATCATTGAGACTTGAATGATGAAAAGAAATGATAATGAGAAGAAATTAGCCCCAAATCCTAGTGGTCAAAACAGACAAAACAAAAAGTTCAGGGACCTCTCTGTTGGTCCAGTGGTTAAGACTAAGCAATGAAGGGGGCTTGGGTTCCATCCCTGGTCAGGGAACTAGATCCCATATGTGGTGTGGCCAAAAAAATAATAATAAAAGTAAAAAAAAAAAAGTGTAGAGGCTTTGAAATAAAAGGAAAAAAATGTTTATTTATTGAGAGAATATAAATCAGGCCTAGCCCAAAGCATAGAGAATCAAATGCTATAATGTTCCTAATCATAACCCCTTCCTACCAGCACTCACTAAAATCATCAAGGACCAGCTTAACCCAATAATTGCAAGTTCTTGACTTTCTCTCAGGCTCTGTACTTTGAATGTGCTACTCACTTGTCTTAGGATATTTTATCTGCTACCTGCTTAATCCATTTGACCTTTATATAGTCTTCTATATTTTTTGCAACTCCATGGACTGCCAGACTCCTCTGTCCATGGGATTTTCTAGGCAAGAATACTGGAGTGTGTTGCCATTTCTTTCTCCAGAGAATCTTCCCGACACAGGGATCGGACCCACATCTCATGTGTTTCCTGCATTGGCAAATGAATTCTTACTACTAGTGACTCCTGGGAAGCCTAATATAGTCTTCAAATACTCTTATATGAAAAAATACAGCTGGAGTTCTGAAGCAACTCTTTCTAAATAATTTATTTTAAATATAGCTAAGTTATTTTCCCAAAGATTCCAAAATTGTTATATTTATTACTTTCAACATTTTTTTACATTACATCAATCCAATGTAAGCCTTAGTTTCCATTTATATAAAAATAGAAATACCATTTTGTATATTTAATATAGAATAAATTGCCATATATCTTATAGAAGCTAGACTTTTGGGGCAAACAAATGTTGGATTAAAGGCAAATAAATTCCATTTTTAAAGAGATATTCTTCTAGAAGGGATAACTAAAAGTTTATTAGAAACATAAATGGGGAGAAAATGAACAATTCTTTGGTGTTTTAAGTTTTAAGAATTGCTCAAAAAAGTTTTTTATTCAAAGGAAGTGGAGGCAGTATGTTTCAATTCTTTTTATGAAACTACTATCACTCTGATGCAAAAATTTAAGCAAAAAAATCCCCTTAATATCATATGCATTTAGAACATAGAAAAACTCTTAATGATTATTAGCAAACATAATTCAGCAATGTATAAAAATAATTCACCAGTATTATAATAATTATATAATCTGGATTTATTCCAAGTCTTTGAGGCTGGTCAAATATTTTAAAATCAATCAATGTAATCCACTATATTAAAAATCAAAACAAGAAAAGCACACAATCATGTCAACTGATGAAGAGGCATTTCCCAAAATTCAACACTCACTCATGATGAAACCATAAGCAAGTTAGGTACAGAGAGAACTTTCTTAACTTTATAAAGAACATCCAGAAAAAAACTCTATACCTAATATTATATTGATACTTAAAGATGAAAGACTGAAGGCTTCCCCACTAACAACAGAAACGAGATGTCTACTCTCATCACTCTTATTCTACATGGTACTCGAGTGAAAGAAAAGAATAAAATTATATAAGAAGTATACAGATTATAAGGGAAGAAATAAAATGAGTATACTTGTTGAAATGATATTTTATGTAGAAAATCTCTATCTATCTTAAAATTCCTAAAATAATAAGTATTTAACAAGGTCTCAGGAGACAAGATCAACATACATGCATTCAAACATGACTATCATTCAAGGGAAAACAATACTCAATTGTAAATCTAAGAGATATATGTGGGACTTGCATGGCATCACCTACTCGATGGACATGAGTTTGAGCAAGCTCCGGGATTTGGGAGTGGACAGAGAAGCCTAGCATGCTGCAGTCCATGGGGTCGCAAACAATGGGACATGACTGAGCTACTGAACTGAACTGCATGCTGAACCAAAAGGTTCTGATAAAAGAAATCAAAGGAAATGTAATAAATGGAGAAACAGACTATGCTCAAGGATTGGAAATTTCAGCATAGTACATATATCACTTCTCCCCAAGTTCACACATGAACTTCCTATAACTACTGTTAGAAGCCCAGTCAGATACTTTGTAGATAAGGCAAGATCACTCTAACATTTATATTGAGAGTAAAGCAAGTACAATAGCTAAAACAATTTTGAAATGGAAAGGTAGAGTGAATGAAATCAGTCTCCTGCTTTTTGAGGAGGCAAACATAAACAGATGTTCAGCATCATTAGCCACTAGGGAAAATGCAAATCAAAGATGCATTCCTATTGTACTACAAACCAATCAGAATGGCTAAAATGAAATTTTAAAAAGTAGTGACAAATCAAACACTGGTGAGAATATTGAGAACCTGGATCACTTTTATATTAATCATAATACAATCAAGTTATTCTGGAAAAGAGGTAGGCAGCTTATTACTCACCTAAACTTGCAGCTACTATATGAACCCAGAATTGATCTCCTGAGCATTTCTCTCAGAAACATGATTTATGTTCACATATATAATTGTACAGAAGTTTCCACAGATACTGTATTCATAACATCTCCAAACTTGAAACAAACCAGATGTCCTTAAATGGGTAAGTTCATAAACAGAATGAGTTATGTCTATACTATGGAATAATGCTAAGTCACTTCAGTCGTTTCTGACTCCGTACGACTCCATAGACGGCAGCCCACCAGGCTCCCCCATCCCTGGGATTCTCCAGGCAAGAACACTAGAGTGGGTTGCCATTTCCTTCTCCAATGCATGAAAGTGGAAAATGAAAGTTAAGTCGTTCAGTCATGTTGACTTGTAGCGACCCCATGGACTGCAGCCCTCCAGGCTCCTCCACCCATGGGATTTTCCAGGCAAGAATACTGGAGTGAGGTTCCATTGCCTTCACCATATAGATATAATAGGAGATCTATATCTATCTATACATCTATGTATATAGATATCTTGAGAGAGAGTGTGTAAGGGATTAGAAGTGAGTTTTAATTTAAGGAATTAGCTCATGAAGTTGTAGGGATGACAAGTTGAAAATCTGTGGGGCAGGTTGGCAAGCCTAAAACCCAGATAGGCTTGATGTTTCAGTACTGAATTTAAAATTATACGGTCAGCTAGGTTGGAAGCTGAGACAGAATTTCTTCTCTTGGAAACCTCAGGTTTTGCTCTTAAGGTTTTCAACTGATTCCATGAGACTTACATTATCACATTATCAAAATACTGCAGATAACAGTACCATGAACTACTCAAGCTGACACATAATACTATTACACAAGGATATAGTGGATGAGCACTAACACAATAGGATTAATATGCAATATTTTGAATCCTGTTTACATTTTATGTTAGGGATAGTAACAGCAAGCACCATTAGTACTTGCATTTCAAACTTTGAATATGCACTGTACCATTTTAAACACTATTTGATATAGAGATTTAAAAGGGCAAACATTGATCACTTGCAATTTGGCATGAAATAATGTAAATTGTTATGGAAAAAATATATATCTTCCAAAAGCGTTCTGTGAAGAATTGCTTAAATAGTGAACTTTCTTAATACACTTGATATGTAGTTTAATTTGTAAAATTTCATCAAGTTAAAAATATTAAAACTCAAAACTTTATAAAGTAGTCCTAGAGAACAATCAAAGAGTTTCAGATCATCACAAAATTGAACTTCAGAAGGCCTCCTGCTGTTAAGCAATAATAAACTAATTGTGACTTCCAAGTAGAAAACCACAGGGAAGATAGCACATCCAAGAGAAATTTAATCTGAAGTTAGAATCTAGCTACTTATTATAGCTATTATCTTTCATTCAGTTACATTTTTGTCACTTAATAAGGCCATCTGGAATCTATTATGACTCAAACATAGATTTTGCTTGTCCTAATTTGTGTCCAGCTCTACAATTATATGGTTTAAAATTACTTTTACTAAACTATATATAATATATTAATATGACAATGGTTGCAGTAAGCATACGGATTTTGGTTGTTTTTATTTTTGACTTTTGAATAAGTCTGTGACAAATATTCTATCATATTACTTATGTGGATTCTGACTTTCACATTTTAAAAGTGATAGGTGATTGCATCAAGGTATTTTATTTTCACAACTTTATATACAATTTAAAATTTTTATCTCTCATTTTATTTATGACATCATATAGTCGATGATAAGAAGTATCTATATCAAGGTAATACTTTAAATATATGGCAAAAAATAAATGCAGTGTGCCCAAATGGGAATTTTTTTCTGACTTCATTATTATTTATGGTATTTAAAATATTGTTTTCAAATAAAATCTCATATATGATGACAATAAAGAATCTGAATGTGATGTGAGAGACCCGACTTTGATCTCTGGCTTGGGAAGATCCCCTGGAGAAGGGAATAGCACCCCCGTCCAGTATTCTTGCCTGGAGAATTCCATGCACAGGGGAGCTGGTGGGCTACAGTCCATGAAGTCACAAAGAGTTGGACACAACTGAGCAACTAACACTTTCACTTTTCAAATGTTAATTAAATATCTGTCATGCTAACCATAGAAATATATTTTCAATGGGCAATGAAATAAAGTTGACTATTTAACTATGACTTGATAAGAATTGTGGTACTGAAATGGAAATTTCATTAAAATTCATATTTCTTGAATGATTACTATTTCTTTTATTTTTGTTTATACTTCCTAATACAGTTTCTGATATATATCTTTTTGATTTTTAAAGTTTATAAATCTGTTACAAATTTGCAAATATTTTCTACCATTCCATAGGTTCTTTTTTCATTTCGTCAATGGTTTTCCTTGCTGGGCAAAAGATTTTAAATTTAATTAGATCCCATTGTTTATTTTTGCTTTTGTTTCCTTTGCATTAGGAGACAGATCCAAAAAAAAATTGCTGTGATTTATGTCAAATGGTTTTCTGCATATATCTTCCTCTAGAAATTTTATGGTTTCTGGTCTCACTTTTAGGTCTTTAATCCATTCATTTAAAGTTTATTTTTGTACATGGTATTAGAGAATGTTCTAATTGTATCCTTTTACATGTAGTTGTCCAGTTTTCCCAGAACAACTTATTGAAGAGGCTGTCTTTACTCCATTATATATTCTTGCCTCATTTATCATAGATTAAATTACCATAAGTGCTTATTTCTGGGCTCTTTATTCTGTTCTACTGATCTATGGGTCTATTTTTGTGCCAGCACCTCACAGTTTTGATTACCATAGCTTTTCAGTATAGTCTGCAGTCAGAATTGTGATTCCTCCAGTTCTAACCTTCTTTCTCATGAATGCTTTGGCTCTTTGGGGTCTTTATTATACAAATTTTAAAATTGTTTCTTCTAGTTCTTTGAAAAGTGCTCCTGATATATTGACAGGGATCACATTGAATCTGATTGCTTTGGGTAGTATGGCCATTTTAACAATATAATTCTTTCAGTCTAAGAATCTGATATATCTTTTCATCTCTTTATGTTGTCTTTGATTTCTTTCATCAGTGTTTTATAGTTGCTGAATACCAGTCTTTTATCTCCTTAGGTTGGTTTATCCTAAGTATTTTATTCTTTTTGATGCAATAGTAATTGTCATTGTTTCCTTCATTTTCCTTTCTGATGGCTTGTTTTTACTTTATAGAAATGCAACAGCTTTATCTGCATTAATTTTGTATTCTGCTCCTTTACCAAATTCATTGATGAGCTTTTACAATTTTATAAGTATCATGTTTTATAAGTACATTATAGTATCATGTAATCTTCTGACAGTAACAGTTTGATGCCTTCCTTTGAAATTTGGATTCCTTTATCTCTTTTCCTTTTCTGATTGCTGGGGCTAGGACTTCCAAAACTATCTTGAATAAAAGTGGAAAAGTGAACATCCTTGTCTGTTCCAGATCTTAGAGGAGATGATTTCAGCTCTTCACCATTGAATATTATGTTAGATGTGAGTTTGTCATAAAAGGACCCTATTGTGCTGAAGTATGTTCCCTGTATCATCACTTTATTGACAGTTTATTTTTTAATCACAAATGGATGCTGAATTTTGTAAAAAGATTTTTCTGCATCTGTTGAGATGATCATATGTATTTTACTCTTCAATTTGTTAATGTGGTATTATCATCTTTCTTGATTTGCAGATATTGAGATATTTTGCCTCTGTGGGCTAAATCTCACTTGATCATAGTGTATACACTTTTCAATGTATTGTTGGGTTTGGGGTGCCAAAATTCTGTTGAAGATTTTTGTGTTTACGTTCATCAGTGATGTTTTCCTATATTTTCTTTTGTGTTATACCTTTGTCTGGTTTTGGTATCATGGTAATGTTGGCCTCGTAGGATAAGTACAGAAATCTCCATCCTCTGCGATCTTTTTTTTGAATAGTTTGAGGAGAATATGACGTAAATCAAATCCCTTATGATTATACAGTGGAAGTGAGAAATAGATTTAAGGATCTAAATCTGATAGATAGAGTGCCTGATGAATTATGGAATGAGATTCGTGACATTGTACAGGAGACAGGGATCAAGATCATCCCCATGGCAAAGAAATGCAAAAAAGCAAAATGGCTGTCTAGGGAGGCCTTGCAAATGGCTGTGAAAAGAAGAGAGGCAAAAAGCAAAGGAGAAAAGGAAAGATATAAGCATCTGAATGCAGAGTTCCAAAGAATAGCAAGAAGAGATAAGAAAGCCTTCTCCAGCGATCAATGCAAAGAAATAGAGGAAAAGAACATAATGGGAAAGACTAGAGATCTCTTCAAGAAACTTAGAGATACCAAGGGAACATTTCATGCAAAGATGGGCTCGATAAAGGACAGAAATGGTCTGGACCTAACAGAAGCAGAAGATATTAAGAAGAGGTGGCAAGAATACACAGAAGAACTGTACAAAAAAGAATTTTCACGACCCAGATAATCATGGTGATGTGATGACCAGTCTAGAGCCAGACATCTTGGAATGTGAAGTTAAGTGGGGCTTAGAAAGCATCACTTTGAACAAAGCTAGTGGAGGTAATGGAATTCCAGTTGAGCTGTTTCAAATCCTGAAAGATGATGATGCTGTGAAAGTGCTACACTCAATATGCCAGCAAATCTGGAAAACTCAGCAGTGGCCACAGGACTGGAAAAGGTCAGTTTTCATCCCAATT
>SJXQ01007732.1:26006-130005 GCA_006408695.1 Aepyceros melampus
CGGTCCTGGTGGTGTCTTATGTTCGAGCTTTTTGTGTGGTAACTGTCCCACAGTCTGGTGTGCTAGCCTGAGTTAGTTCGCTCCGGTTACGCGTGGGCGTTCCGGCCGATTCTTAAGAAGCGCTGCCGCCCGCGTTTCCCACGCCTCCTTGCCCAGCCCCCACTTGCTAGTGGTGGGTGCAGGCATCTGCTCTGCCTCTCTGCCAGGGGAATCACTGCCGGGCTCGCAACCTGCTGGTCTCAATCACCATTCATTTTTCCTCCTCCCTGCCATGTGCCTTCAAGACTCACCACAGATTCGGCAGTGAGAGTGCTTCCCAGTGTTTGGAAACTTCTCTCCCTTTAAAACTCTTTTCCCAGGACAGGACTCCCTTCCCGGGACGGAGCTCCCTCCCCACATCCTTTGTTTCTCTTTTCGTCTTCTGTGTTTTTCCTACCTGGTTTTGAAGACAATGTTCTGCTTTCTGGATGTCTTATGTCCTCTGTTCATATTCAGAAGCTGCCCTGTAGAATTTACCCAGCGCTGAGATGTTCTTTTGATGAATTTGTGTAGGAGAAAGTGGTCTCTCCATCCTATTCCTCCGCTATCTTAGGCGCCCCCCCTGTGGGTTTAATATTCTTGGGTGCTAAATAATTTTGTATTCTATTAAACAATGCTAAGTCTTGATCTGTTTAAGCTTTGTTTTTGCTCCATTCGAAGACTTAAAGAAAAAAACTTTTTATTTTATATTGGAGTATAGCCAATGAACAATGTTGTGGCAGTTTCAAGTAGACAGCAAAGGGACTCAGCAAAACATTTGTATGTATCCATTCTCCTTCCAAGTCCTTCCCATTCAGAGTTCCACATAATATTGAGCAGAGTTCCCTGTGCTACAAGTGGGTCCTTATTGATTATCCATTTTAAATTTGGCAGTGTATACATGTCCATTCCAGACTCCCTAACTATCCCTTCCCCTCATTCTTTCCCCTTGGCAACCATAAAGTTCATTCTCTAAGTCTGTGAGTCTGTTTCTGTTTTGTAATTATGCTCATTTGTATCTTTTCCTTTTAGATTTCACATATAAGGAATATCAAATTATATTTCTTCTTCTCTTGTACAACTAACTTCTCTCAGTATGACAATCTCTAGGTCCATCAATGTTGCTGCAAATTAAAAGGAATTTAATTCTTTTTAATGGCTGAGTAATATATGTACTACATCTTCCTTATCCATTCCTCTATCGATGCACATTTAGGTAGCTTCCATGCCTTGGCTATTGTAAACAGTTTTGCAATGAAAACAGGTGTATGTATCCTTCAGACTGTATTTTTGTTTTATGAAATCTCACCACTCTAGATGGAGAGAGCATGAAACATATCCCATGCTTTGTGACATCTTGGAATCCCAATTCTATTTTGACCAGACTCAGGATATTTCCTCCCGTCTATTAATATCCACAGATCAGTACACAAACAAACTGCATGTTCTATCTCTTTCCCTTTTCCTCCCTTTTCCTTCCCTTCTGTTCATCTCCCTTCCCTTTTCTTCTCCCCTTCTACCCTTCTCCTCTTTCTTCTTCCTCCTCCTCTCCTATTCTTCCTACTTTTAGTTGTTTTTTTTCTTTGCTCTATCTGTGTCTCTGTGTGTGTGTCTCTCTCTTTCTCCCTCCTTTCCTCCCTTCTGCCCTCTCTGTACAATTCCTCCTCCTCAGTATTATCACTTATAAATTCTGTCTGACTTGAATTTCCCAAGATCTAATCTTGATCTCCTTAATCCCATGCTCTGTGGCCTGAAAACTGACTCCAGTGATTAAGCAGTGGCGATCCTAGGATTTACTTCATTTTTTTCTTTTTTAATCCTTTAAAGAGGTAAAAGGATCCTTTGATGCTTGTAGTCCAATGTCTGAAAATTCTTGTTTCATGTAAATCCTGTTTCTTACTGTGGACAGCAGGTGAGCAAGTCTCATAGCAATTAATCCTTTATTTGAGGGAATTACAAATCATAAAAGACTAGACTTGTAGTTGACCTGTTTTATTGAACTTTAAAAACAGCTATGAATTGATATAATGTTAAAGTTGATATAAATATCTATCATTTTTATCAAACATATTCATATACCAGTGAAGTGACATAGATTTATCAAAAGTACAGCATTAGAATATACTGCCAACCTCTCTCTCATCCTTTCCCCCTTAACTGGAAGAGATAGTATTAATTTGAAGCTGATAATTATATGTGCAAAGTCTTATGACTATTCTGAAAAAAAAAAAAACTCTTTAAAGAATTTTACTCACTGGCATTATATAAGTGGAAATTTACTGATTTTTAACAGAGAAATAAATATTTTCCCATTCCAGGTAAAAATAACCTATCACTTACTACATTTCATCTTGGATATACAACTCCATTCAGTTCAGTTCACACCAACAACCTTTTCTATTGCCTATTTTGTGCTAATTGTCATAAGTTTTCAAGGACATTCTCAATTTCTGACTTTGAATCCTGGTTTCAGACAGTTTGTTAATATTTCATTTGAGTCTCTTTGAAATAGATGGGGAAACAGTGGAAACAGTGTCAGACTTTGTTTTTTTGGGCTCCAAAATCACTGCAGATGGTGACTGCAGCCATGAAATTAAAAGGCGCTTACTCCTTGGAAGAAAAGTGATGACCAACCTAGATAGTATATTCAAAAGCAGAGACATTACTTTGCCGACTAAGGTCCGTCTAGTCAAGGCTATGGTTTTTCCTGTGGTCATGTATGGATGTGAGAGTTGGACTGTGAAGAAGGCTGAGCGCCGAAGAATTGATGCTTTTGAACTGTGGTGTTGGAGAAGACTCTTGAGAGTCCCTTGGACTGCAAGGAGATCCAACCAGTCCATTCTGAAGGAGATCAACCCTGGGATTTCTTTGGAAGGAATGATGCTAAAGCTGAAACTCCAGTACTTTGGCCACCTCATGCGAAGAGTTGGCTCATTGGAAAAGACTCTGATGCTGGGAGGGATTGGGGGCAGGAGGAGAAGGGGATGACCGAGGATGAGATGGCTGGATAGCATCACGGACTCGATGGACATGAGTCTGAGTGAACTCCAGGAGATAGTGATGGACAGGGAAGCCTGGTGTGCTGCGATTCATGGGGTTGCAAAGAGTTGGACACGACTGCGTGACTGAACTGAACTGAACTGAACTGAATCATAAGGATTTACAGGAATTTTTTTTTCCATCAACACAATTTAATATAGATTCCTTTACATCTGTTTATGTTATATATCACTGGATGAATTTCTGGTTGAATTTTTATAAATCAGTAATTTTTGATTTACAAAATAGAAATTTCAATTAATGTTTCAGCTTCCTTGATTTTTAACTATTGTATTTTTAAATAGAATTATTCCTTATATATTACTCTGCATTCAAATGATCAATAGAAATCATGATATATGCCTTATACTGTGAATATATAGAGAAGAGACTGTGAAAAAAAGAATTGTTTCATTCAAAGATTTCTAAACTTTACTTGAGCATGAAACAATTTTGTTGATAGCACATGTGTCACATCCTGCAGAAACATGTTCTGTGGAACCTCACACTGTGAATGCTAATTAAATATAAATCTCATAAAGCTACTAGATTTGGATTAGATGAAAAGGAATAAAAATCTACCAATTTTAAACAGGCTAGAAATAAAACATTTACATTAATCATCTATCTTCCTTTAAAAGTGTTTCTTGTATTTGAATTATGGATAATTATATTTTTCAGAGGATGCAGAGTAAGAAGTTGACTAGAAAAGGCTGCAAGAGGGAACTATTTGGGACAATAGAGTAATTCTACATCTAGTCTCTGGTGGTGGTGTAACATAACTCTATAGATATTTATTAGAATTTATAGAACTGTAAACCAATAGGAATAAATTTTATGGTTTATACATTATAGTTAGATACATAGATGAATGTAATTCTGTTTTAGGGAGAAAACACTGCCTTTGAATTGCATTCACTTGTGGAAATAAGTCCATAGCTATTTTCACATCTCATTCATATAGCCCCCTAGCTGTATTTTCCATGAACAGGAAAGACAGTTTTTAAAGTGTTTAGCTATTTCTTGCATACAAAATAGCCTGAAGATATTGGGGAAGAATAGCAATTATTCCCAATATGCATAATATTACTTAGATAAAGAAAACATGTATGTTTCTGTTTTTTTCACCTCAGATATATAATCTCATATTTGGAAAACAAGTGAGGGGCAGACAAAGGCTAAATTATTAGCATTTTATTTGTGTAATAGCATTAGAAGAAATGCTGTTAGTTTAAATTAAAACACAGCAAGGCACTTTTGCATAATTCAAGCAAACAAATTAACAAATAAACTCCAGCCTTCTTATTACTGCTTCCTAAATTGCCGGGCAGCTTAAAGATGATGAGAAAACTATTTTATAATGAAGGGTGATCATAAGAGGACAGAGGTGATAATGTAGGAAAACTCGCTTTCTAGACGATAGATAGAAGATGCAGCCAAATGTCTAATTCTTTGAAGAATTTTAAGCACTGTTAATTATAGAATGAAATGCAAAATATATTTCTCAAGAGAAATTTGTTTGAAAGAAAGGTCTTTCTGAACTTTTATTTCCATTGTGTTCTTTGTTAATGCTTCAGGTAAGCAAACTAATCAGCCACAGAAATGTGATGTTTAGGTAATGCAAACAGAGAATACATAGGCCAATTATAGAAACCTGCTGTTAGAGCTGCACTGGCAATGAGCATGCAGAAAACAATTGTCTATGCAGCAGAAGACATACTGTTCATTTAAATGTCCTTATACCTGCATGAGGAAATGTTTTCTGTGAGCTTTTACAATAAATTGAATTGGCAAAAGACTTTATGAATCTTTCCTCTTTCCTGAATTCCTAAAGGTACTACAAAGCACTTAAATAGTAATGAGAACTAACATTTATGTTAGGTGTTTGTGTCTATTTCTCCAATTCTCACTAAATTGAACGTGCATAGGACAAAATTGAGAGTATTGAAAATATGATTTAATTATCTAAGATATGAATTTTGTGAAACATATAATAGGTTTTTATACCTAGATTATATGATATAAATGCCTGTTCTTTTATTTATTGATGGAATTATTAAACAAATATTTATTGATTGCCATTCTTACTCCAAGCATTTTACAGGTATCAAAATATTGTCTCTGTGTCCATTTAGAACACATTGGGGAAGGAAAGAAAAACACTGAAAAAATATAAAAATCATTTTGCTATTTTATTCATGATTGCTGATATGAAGAAGACATAAATAGTGCTTTGAGAATGTATTACCAAAAGTTATAATCTAGTGGGTGATGGTGAAGGAGGGTTATCCAGACAGACTAATGTGAAAACATATAAGATCACAGTGTTCCATAGAGAATCATCTTAAATTTTGAGCTGATTAAGGGAGCCACTACATTATTTGAAATGATTTCAAAAATGGATGTTATTATTTTAAAAAAAAAAACACATAATAAGAATTTTGTATCAGCCATTATCCTATTGATAATTATTTTAGAAGTTCTTTCACCAAAGCTTTTCTCCAAATTTGCTGCAGTGTGATTTAAGGTACCAATGAATAAATTTTCATACTCCCATTACACTGATTGAATTGATAAATTTAAGGAGATAGGCAATTCAGTCCAAAGTCAACTCTTCTTTTGAGGTCCAAGTGAAATGCCATCCTCTTTCTCATGCTTTGCTTAATTAATCTTTCCATCTGATTTTTTCAATATGTCTCAGCTATTCTTGCAATGATGTTGTGAAACAAATCACGTCATGCTCTGTGACTTTTAACAATTGATGCTTATTTCTTATTCATAAATCTATTATAGGACTTGTGTGATCCAGACTGTGGATCTAGTTTAACTGTGCTTTGTCAATCCATACTCTCCTTGAGTTAGCAGAAATCTGAGACATATCCTTTTTGTGGCAGATACAGTACCAAAAAGTAGTTTTGCAAAAAGACATAATACTTCTTGGGGGACTTTGGTGGTGGCTTGGAAGGTAAAGAATCTGCCCGCAATGCAGGAGACCTGAGTTTAATCCCTAGTTTGGAAAGATTCCCTGGAGAAGGGAATGGAAATTCACTCCAGTTTATTCCCTGGAAAATTTCATGGACAAGGGAGTCTTGTGAGCTACAGTCCATGGGTTTTCAAAGAATCAGACACGAATGAACAACTAACACATATAATACCTTATTTTTTTTTCATTTTGCTACGGTAATTACAGCCATGAAATTAAAAGATGGTTATTCCTTGGAAGGAAAGTTATGACCAACCTAGATAGCATGTTCAAAAGCAGAGACATTACTTTGCCAACGAAGGTCCATCTAGTCAAGTCTATAGTTTTTCCAGTGGTCATGTATGGATGTGAGATTTGGACTGTGAAGAAAGCTGAGCACCAAAGAATTGAGGTTTTTCAATTGTGGTGTTGGAGAAGACTCTTGAGAGTCCCTTGGACTGCAAGGAGATCCAACCAGGCCATTCTAAAGGAGATCGGTCCTGGGTGTTCTTTGGAAGGAATGATGTTAAAGCAGAAACTCCAGTATTTTGGCCACCTCATGCGAAGAGTTGGCCATTCGAAAAGACTCTGATGCTAGGAGGGGTTGAGGGCAGGAGGAGAAGGGGACGACAGAGGATGAGATGGCTGGGTGGCATCACTGACTCAATGGACGTGAATTTGAGTGAACTCCGGGAGTTGGCGGAGAAGGCGATGGCACCCCACTCCAGTACTCTGGTGTAGAAAATCCCTTGGACAGAGGAGCCTGGTTGGCTGCAGTCCACCGGGTAGCGAAGAGTTGGACACAATTGAACGACTTCACTTTCACTTTTCACTTTCATGCATTGGAGAAGGAAATGGCTACCCACTCCAGTGTTCTTACCTGGAGAATCCCAGGGATGGGGTAGCCTGGTGGGCTGCCATCTATGGGGTCACACAGAGTCGGACATGACTGAAGTGACTTAGCAGCAGCAGCAGCAGCAGCAGCCAGGAGTTGGTGATGGACAGGGATGCCTGGTGTGCTAAAATTCATGGGGTTGCAAAGAGTCGGACATGACTGAGTGACTGAACTGAACTGAACTAATGTTATTTTTTAATATTAATTTATAGTTGATGATTACTTTACAATATTGGTTTGATTTCTGTCATACATAAACATGAATTAATCATAAGAATACATATATACCCTCCCTCTTGAATCTCCCTCCCACCTCCTGCCCATTCCCACCCCTCTAGGTTATTACAGAACCCAAGTTTGACTTCCCTGAGTCAAACAGCAAATTCCTATTGGCTATCTATTTATATATGTTAGTGTTTATGCTTTCATGCCTCTTATGACTTTGACTTGGAACTAATATACTTTCACTTCTCTCCATATCCCTATGGCCAAAGCAAACCATGACCAAGGCCAGAATCAATAGGTCAAGGAAATAGGCCCATCCTCTGTCATTGGTAGAAGAGATTAAATAATAGAAGTCAATAACATAATCTAACATACAATAGCATTTAATATGTGCATATGTTTAGCATTTGTTATATTTAAATATATCTTAGGTAAGCTGGTTTTAGAAAAGGCAGAGGAACCAGAGATCAAATTGCAACATCCACTGGATCATGGAAAAAGCAAGAGAGTTCCAGAAAAACATCTATTTCTGCTTTATTGACTATGCCAAAGCCTTTGACTGTATGGATCACAATAAACTGTGGAAAATTCTGAAAGAGATGGGAATACCAAACCACCTAACCTGCCTCCTGAGAAATCTGTATGCAGGTCAGGAAGCAACAGTTAGAACTGGACATGGAACCACAGACTGGTTCCAAATAGGAAAAGGAGTACATCAAGGTGTATATTGTCACCATGCTTATTTAACTTATATGCAGAGTACATCATGAGAAACACATGCTGGAATCAAGATTGCTGGGAGAAATATCAATAACCTCAGATATGCAGATGACACTACCCTTATGGCAGAAAGTGAAGAGAAGCTAAAAAGCCTCTTGATGAAAGTGAAAGAGGAGAGTGAAAAAGTGGGCTTAAAGCTCAACATTCAGAAAACGAAGATCATGGCATCTGGTCCCATCACTTCATGGGAAATAGATGGGGAAACAGTAGAAACAGTGTCAGACTTTGTTTTTTTGGGCTCCAAAATCACTGCAGATGGTGACTGCAGCCATGAAATTAAAAGACGCTGACTCCTTGGAAGAAAAGTGATGACCAACCTAGGTAATATATTCAAAAGCAAAGACATTACTTTGCCGACTAAGGTCTGTCTAGTCAAGGCTATGGTTTTTCCTGTGGTCATGTATGGATGTGAGAGTTGGACCGTTAAGAAGGCTGAGGGCCGAAGAATTGATGCTTTTGAACTGTGGTGTTGGAGAAGACTCTTGAGAGTCCCTTGGACTGCAAGGAGATCCAACCAGTCCATTCTGAGGGAGATCAACCCTGGGATTTCTTTGGAAGGAATGATACTAAAACTGAAGCTCCAGTACTTTGGCCACCTTATGCAAAGAGTTGACTCATTGGAAAAGACCCTGATGCTGGGAGGGATTGGGGGCAGGAGGAGAAGGGGACGACCGAGGATGAGATGGCTGGATGGCATCACGGACTCAATGGACATGAGCTGAGTGAACTCCGGGAGTTGGTGATGGACAGGGAGGCCTGGCGTGCTGCGATTCATGGGGACGCAAAGAGTTGGAAACGACTGAGCTACTGAACTGAACTGAATCGTTAATATGTGCTGTACCAAGAAAATGCTAAAATTCACTTATTCTGACTTCATGGAATCTATTGTGGAGTATTTATTTACATATAAAAATTATTGGATAAGTAAAGGAACAATATTATTTTAATTCATCATTTCATTTTTAAAAAACAATAAGTTCTTTAATAACATAAATATAATATAAACCTATAAAGGGAATAATTAAATGAAAATATAAATTTAACAACTCCATTGAGAATTTAGAACCATCCACTCAGAAAATTTTCTTCTTTCTCTGAGTTAGCCAATATCCTTTTTTTTTTTTTTTTCTGTGGTGATTATACCATTGCTTTACTTTAGAATTAGAGGACCCATGTATTTGCTCTTAAACAATAGAGCTTATTAATAACTTTATTGTTAGAGTTATCACAGTTATTAACTGTGATCTTTTTTAATGTTAGACAATCAACAACATAGTGCATTAATTCTCTTGTGACCTCCTTTTTTCATTAAATATTGTCTGAAATTTATCCATATTGACATATATAGTTCTACTTCATCCATTTTTATTGGTGTATACATTTTTAAAAGTAATATCAATTATTTCATTATGCTCTATAGGTTATATAGACGTGGGTCTGGGTGAACTCCAGGAGTTGGTGATGGACAGGGAGGCCTGGCATGCTGCGATTCATGGGGTCGCAAAGATTCGGACATGACTGAGCAACTAAACTGAACTGAACCAGTCTTTTACTAAGTTTTTCAAAGCAAATATCTTCTTTAATTTGTAATGTGTTTTACAGTTTGTAACGGTATCATTTAATGAACAGATTCTTAGTCCTTCCAAATTTGTCAAAATTTTCCCTTATTTTTAGTGCACATATGTCTTTTAAGGTATATCTATAACTTGAGTAAATAAACATTTTCCATTATCATCTTTCAAGATTTATCTTTATTTCATCTGAAATTGAGTTTATTTCATCTGAAATTGAACTTATTTCTGGTCATGATGTAGGTCATGTCCAGTAGCATTTTTTTCTTACAGATGCCGACTTGTTTTTGAATCATTCACTGAGAGATTAATCCTTTACCCATTGATCTGTATAATGGTGTGCTTATCTTATGACTGGGCTGTTTTGGTTTTCTATTCTGCTCCAATATTCTATTAAATATCTCTATGAGTTAATTATAGCTTTTAAATGACTTAATATTTGTTCGGGTTAGTGCTACTAACTTATTTGCATTCAAGAATGAAATGACACTTGACAGTGTCCACAAAAATCACCTGAAGTGGTTATGACTGGAATTTTATTAATACAACACATCATTATGGTGAAAATTTTTGTTGTTATTCAGTCACTAACTTGTGTATGATTCTTTCACCCCATGAACTGCAGCATGCCAGGCTTCCCTGCCCTTCACAGTTTCCTTGAGTTTGCTCAAACTCATGTCTTTTGAATCTGTGATGCCATCTAACCATCTCATCCTCTGTCAGCCCCTCCTCCTCTTGTCCTCAATCTTTTCCAGCATCAGGAACTTTCTCAGTGAGTTGGCTCTTCACATCAGGTAGCCAAAGTATTCGAGCTTCAGCTTCAGCATTAGTCCTTCCAATGAACTTTCAGGGTTGAAAGGGAAGAACTTTCAGTCCTTCCTTTAGGATTGACTGGCTTTACCTCCTGCTGTCCAGGGATCTCTCAAGAGTCTTTTCCAGTACCATGATTTGAAAGCATCTTTTTAAGCCCTCAGCCTTCTTTATGGTCCAACTCTCACATCCATACATGACTACTGGAAAAACCATAGCTTTGACTAGATGGACTTTTGTTGGCAAAGTGATGTCTCTGATTTTTAATATGCTGTCTAGGTTTGTCATAGCTTTCCTGCCAAGAAGCAAGAATCTTTTAATTTTGTGGCTATAGTCACCATCTGCTGTGATTTTGGAGCTCAAGAAAATGAAATCTGTCATGTTTCCACTTTTTCCCCACCTATTTGCCATGAAGTGATGGGACCAGATTCCATGATATTTGTTTTTTGAATATTGCATTTTAAGCCAGCTTTTTAACTCTCCTCTTTCACCTTCATCCAGAGGCTCCTTAGTTCCTCTTCACTTTCTGACATTAGTGTGGTGTCATCTAAATATCTGATGTTGATATTTCTGCACGCAATCTTGATTCCAGTTTGTGATTCATCCAGCCCAGCATTTCTCATGATGCACTCTGCATATAAGTTAAATAAGCAGGGTAACAATATACAGCCTTGATGTACTCCTTCCCCAATTTGAACCAATTTGTTGAGCCTCTCTATTATTCTTCTAATCTTTAAAAAATGTTTGTATTAATCTTTATTGGATATAGTTGCTTTACAACATTATGTTAGTTTCTACTGTACAGCAAAGTGAATCAGCTATACACATACATACATCCTCTCTTTATTGAATTTCCTTCTCATTGAGTTAACCACAGAGCATCAGGTGAGTGTTATACAGTAGATTCTCCCATTATACCTATCTTGAACATGGTATATTGCTTCATTTACTTATTCCTTCTTAATTTTTTACTTACTCATAATTTATACTTTATAATTTTATAATTAGTGAATTTATTCACATATCACATTTGTATGCTACTATAAATAAAATGTAGTGTACTTTCATTTATAGTAGATTTTTTACATATAAAGATTGTTATTTCATTATTTTCTTTGTGGAGTACAGAACTTGATTAATCATAACCTTTATTGCAAATTTATTTTTAATTTAATCTATTTTTCAGTCTTGATTCTTTTTGTTTCTTTTATTTATTTTTAACTTTTGAAATAGTGTAGTTTATACCCATGAGCAATGAAGCAATTGTCAGTTTTCTTGTATATAACTAATAAGCATTCAGATATACCAAAATATTCTTGTCTGGAGAATCCCATGGACAGAGGAGCCTGGCAGGCTATAGTCCATGGGATCGCAAAGAGTCGGACAGGGCTGAGAGACTAACAACACACATATACCAAAATATTTACCTCATTTTAAGCTAGTTCTTCCCATCTGTATGTTAGATCTTCCTGCTTAGCAGGATCATGTTCCTTCTGCCTAAGGTACACCTGTAAAACTTCTGTATTAACATCAGCTGATTGTAGTCTTTCACATTTTTTTTTTACCTAAAATTGCATTTATTTTACACTTGTTCTTGAAATATATATTCATTGAATTCAGGATTCCAGATTGACACTTAACTTCATTAATGCTTTGAAGATACTACCTACAGGATAGGGATGCAGAGTGCATTTTCTCCTGGGTCGACCTCATGTTGAGGATGAATCCCTATATTATGGAAGTCCCAACTTCCTGCAAGACTCCCTAACTAGAGTCTAAATATTGTGCTCTGCAAATCAAAGCTGAAAACTCAATGTTAGCCAGTTTTCCATCACTATCAGAGCAATAGTAACTTTAGTGGTCTTCTGACCTCCATGTTCAGTACTGTCCTTTCTTCCTTGTGTTTCAGTTTTCACTTACTCTCAAGCCAGCTCTTTTATACATAAGCCAAGCTGAAACTCCAGTACTTTGGCCACTTCATGCGAAGAGTTGACTCATTGGAAAAGACTTTGATGCTGGGAGGGATTGGGGGCAGGAAGAGAAGGGGACAACCAAGGATGAGATGGCTGGATGGCATCACTGACTCAATGGATGTGACTCTGAGTGAACTCCGGGAGTTGGTGATGGACAGGGAGGCCTGGTGTGCTGTGATTCATGGGGTCGCAAAGAGTCAGACACGACTGAGTGACTGAACTGAACTGAACTGAAATTTGCATAAAATATTTCATTTTTTTTCCCAGTGGTCAATATCTTAAATATCTAACCAGGCATATTACTAGAAACAAAATTGTCTGACACTTTTCACATAGCAAATAGTGAAAAATTCTTTCATTATTTAATACTTTACCTATTTTTGTTGCCAATCTAAATATTTATTTACATATTTATGAATATGTGTTCTTAAACATTATCTCTGAGTTTCATTGCTCCTTGAAATATAAGATGGAAGAATCTATCTGGAATTCTTTCCTTGCCTCATACTGAAACAGTTTAATTTTTGCCTCTAAGTCATAAACTTGACCTTGGGTCTAAGCTTACACCAAAAGACTAGTTAAGCACATCTTACACATCTTGCACTTTTGCACTTAATTTCTGCTCATTTCTATTTGCACCTGATTTTTTTTTCACAATTATTATAGCTGGGTTTTATTCTAGATTCTAAGATGCTTTTCCAATGCTGTTGTTGTGGGAAGTGGATTCCTGTCTATTCCGTCTTAGTTTTGCTAGTTTAATCGGTACTCTACTGATAATTCCCTGTGGACTGTAACTGGTATCCTTCTACCTGGATCCTAGCCATGATCTCTAGATTTCTAGGACTCTTCTACTTAGTGGCCTGCTATCTGCCCCTCACTTACCTGGCTCTCAGCCTGGACAGGTATTTCCCCAGTCTCCTTGTCCTGTGAGCAATGAATTCTGCATTAAAAAGATTATTCAGAACACATTTGCAGCATTGTATATCCAAATTATTTAGGAGAATCTGTGACATTCTCATACTAATGAAGAATCAGAGCAGTCTAAGAGAACTAATGAGGAAAAGATAATTTTAAATTAAAGGAGTATACGAGAACTAGGGAGAAAAGGAAATTTGTGTGAAACTCACAGGGAATATTGCATTTATTATTGGTTAGATTTTGAACTTATTAACTTAGTTATATCCCATTATGGAGATAAGTTTAAAAGTAGATCATTTACTTAATTAGTTCTGAACTTGTCAAAACTTACAATTCTCAAAGTTGTTAAAATACACTTTAAATCAGTAAGAAAGAAATTATTTACTTAAACAGTATCTAATTCACACTTTAGAACGTTCAGTTCAGTTCAATCGCTCAGTTGTGTCCGACTTTTTGCGACCCCATGAATAGCAGCATGTCAGGCCTCTCTGTCCATCATCAACTCCCGGAGTTCACTCAGACTCACCCTGTAAAATTTTATCTTTTTTTTTTTTTTCAAAGAAAGACACAGATCTCCTCAACAGATATAATTCAGTTCAGTTCAGTCGCGCACTCGTGTCCGACTCTTTGCGACCCTATGAATCGCAGCACGCCAGGCCTCCCTGTCCATCACCAACTTCCAGAGTTCACTCAGACTTACATCCATTGAGTCAGTGATGCCATCCAGCCATCTCATCCTCGGTCGTCCCCTTCTCCTCCTGCCCCCAATCCCTCTCAGCATCAGGGTCTTTTCCAATGAGTCAACACTTCACATAAGGTGGCCAAAGTACTGGAGCTTCAGTTTTAGTATCATTCCTTCCAAAGAAATCCCAGGGTTGATCTCCCTCAGAATGGACTGGTTGGATCTCCTTGCAGTCCAAGGGACTCTCAAGAGTTTTCTCCAACACCACAGTTCAAAAGCATCATCTTCTGCACTCAGCCTTCTTCACAGTCCAACTCTCACGTCCATACATGACCACAGGAAAAACCATAGCCTTGACTAGACAGATCTTAGTTGGCAAAGTAATGTTTCTGCTTTTGAATATACTATCTAGGTTGGTCATAACTTTTCTTCCAAGGAGTAAGCGCCTTTTAATTTCATGGCTGCAGTCACCATCTGCAGTGATTTTGGAGCCAAAAAAAACAAAGTCTGACACTGTTTCTACTGTTTCCCCATCTATTTCCCATGAAGTGATGGGGCCAGATGCCATGAGCTTCGTTTTCTGAATGTTGAGCTTTAAGCCAACTTTTTCACTCTCCTCTCTCACTTTCAACAAGAGGCTTTTTAGCTTCTCTTCACTTTCTGCCATAAGGGTAGTGTCATCTGCATATCTGAGGTTATTGATATTTCTCCCAGCAATCTTGATTCCAGCATGTGTTTCTCATGATGTACTCTGCATATAAGTTAAATAAGCAGGGTGACAATATGCAGCCTTGACGTACTCCTTTTCCTATTTGGAACCAGTCTGTGATTCCATGTCCAGTTCTAACTGTTGCTTCCTGACCTGCATACAGATTTCTCAGGAGGCAGGTTAGGTGGTTTGGTATTCCCATCTCTTTCAGAATTTTCCACAGTTTACTGTGATCCACACAGNGTACTCCTTTTCCTATTTGGAACCAGTCTGTTGTTCCATGTCCAGTTCTAACTGTTGCTTCCTGACCTGCATACAGATTTCTCAAGAGGCAGGTCAAGTGGTCTGGTATTCCCATCTCTTTCAGAATTTTCCACAGTTTACTGTGATCCACACAGTCAAAGGCTTTGGCATAGTCAATAAAGCAGAAATAGATGTTTTTCTGGAACTCTCTTGCTTTTTCCATGATCCAGCGGATGTTGGCAATTTGATCTCTGGTTCCTCTGCCTTTCCTAAAACCAGCTTGAACATCAGGGAGTTCACAGTTCACATATTGCTGAAGTCTGGCTTGGAGAATTTTGAGCATTACTTTACTAGTATGTGAGATGAGTGCAATTGTGCGGTAGTTTGAGCATTCTTTGGCATTGCCTTTCTTTGGAATTGGGATGAAAACTGACCTTTTCCAGTCCTGTGGCCACTGCTGAGTTAGCACCAATGGAATCTTATCTTGGAGGACTATTGAAAACTGCTCCTGATGATTAATTGTACATGATTGCTGCATAATTTATGTTTCATACTTTCATTCTATACATTTGAATAAATTTTGCTTGGCCACATTAGGCAACAATTAACCACTCAAATGGAGAAGCTTACCTATTTTTATATTCATGTATTCAACAAGAGCAATTTTGAGTCAACAGTAAATAAATACAACATTAGATTATCTGTACAGTTCAGTGGCACAAGTATAAAGATATTTTCCAATCTAATTTCTATCAATGATTAGAAGTTTTAGTAAATTGCATTTTAAAATGAAATTTTGTGGTATTCAAGTATAATTTTTGAGTAAACAAAATATTACTCTTGATTTCCCATTTTATCTCTATTCCTTACATTCAGTTCCATAGTCAAGGTGGGATCTAACTCCAAAATATACAATGAACAATCTCTGTTTTTCCATCTTCAATTTCTTCAGCCTATTCTAAACCAGGATAAAATCTCACAAGCCTATTGTATTTTCCTAATGGTCCTCCTTCCTCCATTCTTGTCCATGCTAATGATGTACCATCACCATGCTAACAACATGTCATCCCATTTTCCACATGGCAGCAGTGAGGATACTTTTTTTTTACATAAACTCCATCATAAAAATACACCTATCTACAAGTCTACTGTGGGTTCCATTGTGTTTTATATAAAAATCCAAACTTCACATGGTCTGTAATAACTTAGATCTTGTTTAGCCTCTTTCCTTTTTAAAATTATTGTACCACTTTCTTCCTCATTTGTTATTTTGTAGTCACAATGATTTTTTTATTTTCCCTTTTAGAAATGATTTTCTCAAAAAGTCTTTGCTGATTGCTGTTCTCCCTTCCAGGGACACACTGCCTTGCATATGTCTTTGACCCCTATGTTTTTTACATCAGTTCAAATAACAAACTTTGGTAAGGCTTTCCTTTCTAATGCTATTCTCCTCTTCACTTTTATCTGTCACTTTCCACAAAATTATTATATTTAAAATATGAAGTGATCATCTCTATGCATTTAAACTTATTTATGCTCTGTATCTTTTATTGATTTTTTTTTCTGTTATGAAATCAGGGCTTTTATCTATCTTTTCTATCTGCCACAACTAGTAAAAAGCCTGATACACAGTAGGTAGCATTATTATATAAATTAATGAACAATGTAATATAAATTACCAACACATTCATCAAAACAAAACTGTAAGTTATGGTTATTTAGTAATCCAGAAGAATGAGAGTTAAGAACTTGCCTCAGATCAAAGGATCACTAAGAAGGAAATAAGGATGATTCTTTCAACTCCTAGTCAGTGCTCTTCTGAATGTAGCACAATAATGTCACAGTCATCAGACCAGAAATTATTTAATTAAAACAGGACTGAGATATATATTGCTACTTTCAGTTTAGTTCCTATCAAAAAAATTCTATTCACTTCCAAAATTAGTATATTTTTTCATAAATGTTATTATTTCTGTTATTATTTTTCTAATAAATGAAATATACATAGCCTACCTTACTGAAAGTAATGTCATGCATAACAAAGTAGATTATATTGGATCAATTTCTTAAAGAAAGAACAAAATACACATAGGAAATATTTGAAGACAATAGATAGCAGCCACCACAGGCAGAATGGGGTAGGCTACAATATCTGATAGAAGAGAAAGTGAACTCCACATTAATTTGTTTTTCTCCCTGAGGCAAGATATGGAAAGTCAGTGCAGCGAAATAGTTATTTAGGAAAAAAAAAATATACAGTAGTCTTACTAAACTAAGGAGAAAGATACTGGAGTTCAGGTTTGCCAGACAATCTGAGATTTGAGGAGTAACATCATAGGGAAGAGGGGAATTCACGAACATAGAGCCTTAAACTGGGAGTGTAAATTCCACTCTAGGATTTTACTGATTCATAAAGTACAAATGTGCAGGACTAAACTGGTAGAAACCAAGTGAAAAGGTTTGAGAAATTAAAGTGCTGAGTAGAAATCTTAGCAGCTGCATGATGGCAGAGGTTGAGTTCAAACAGTGCCAAGATGGAGGATTGTAAATATTCCCATTTTGTCAGTTGAAACCCACGAATAGCCACATCTTAGAAGTAGCTGCCACGATCTTGAAAGAAGGGTTAAGATGAATACTATTATTATATCCTTTGAAATGCATAAAGTCTTTGGCTGAAAGAAATGAACTACTTATGTTCTTACTGCATGGAAGAGAAAAATTAATCCTCCATGGAAGAAGATAGTGTCTTCTGGAAACTTAACCAAATTTCAGATGCAATATGCTGTATTCAATTTAAAATTATGTTGCAAACTAAAAGAAGATCCAAATGACTAACAAGGAAAAAAAAAAAGAAAGAAAGAAAGAAAGAAAATAGAGATACATCCAAAGATGATTTAGATATGGAAGTTTTACCAGAGATAATAAAATAACTTGTTTGCATACTCAGGAAAACAAAGGCAAACATGGAAAATTACAGGAGAAACTAAAATTGATAGAATTCAAGTCAATGGGATATTCTAGAAATGAAAATAACAATTCAGTAAACCAACCTGATTTTATATTTGTTAAACATTGTCACAAGGAAAGGGGTGGGGGGAATTAGTGAAGTAGAAAACAGATCAGATGGGAGTAGCCAGACTTGTGTGAATTATTGAAATATAAGATTGAGAGTTCATGTACACTCGTGGCTGATTCATGTCAATGTATAGCAAAACAAATACAGTATTGTAAAGCAAAAAAAAACTAAAAAATAAAAATTAATTAAAAAATGATACAGAGCTATATTGTGTTTTAGCGGTTTTTTCCACTTATTCCAAGAGTTTTGAATATTTCAGCAGGATAGAGGAATGACAGGAGAAAGGTAGAGGTTTTAGACTCCTCGGGTCTCTAGGGCACACAGGAGAGCTTCTGGGCAGGAATTAGAAAAGCCACTGGTTTAAGTGACTGAAGACATCTCTGAAATGAATTCTGACACCTGGTTTCTTTAACTTTCAAAATTTACTACTTGTCCAAGCAGCTTTACCTTTTCTAATATGTAAAATGGGAAAATAATCCTATTTCCCAAAGTGGCAGTGAGAAGTAAGAGAAATGTTTTACATTTCATTTATTGTATTGTCCTATATCGCAACCCCCCAGGTCAATTCCTGGCACATAGTAAGAGTTCAACAAATTCATGCTTATCTTGTTTTGATTTCCTGTCTTCCCTCCAAGGTAACAGTTTTAGTCCTGGGACAATGGTTTCCCAGTGGTGAAATAAATGGCTTCATAAACTCATTTTTTTTTTAAACAAAGTTAATTTTAGTTCCTGGTAAAAAGATTTCCCCTGCTTTATGGAAAGTATTTTCCAGTGGTCACCCACTTTTCCATCTTTTGTACTTCCTACATAAGCTAATTAAGTTAATGAATAAGCCATTCATCTGAGGCCAGCTGATTATTATAGAAATAATATGATGAAAATCCTGTAGTATTAGCTAAACACATTCACAATTCACATTCAAAACTGATTAGTATATTTGTTCTGCCTATCTAAGCAAACAAACACAAAACCAATTCTGAAATTGCTCAGATGCAAGGGAAAATTAAACATTATTGGAAAAAAGTGTCAATATTTCTATTAAGTGTTTTGGTTTGAAACAGAGTCAGCCAAATGCACATGCATAAAATCACTTCTGTAAAATACAAATATTTATGTTTAATGGAAAAAGGATGCTTAAGATTTACACATAGAAAAAGACAAAATGAAACAAAATATAAAATGTATATTAATGTTCCATATTTTAAAGTATTGAAGGAAATGAATACTTCCAGTAACTTATGTGCACTAGTGCTAAATTTCTCATTATAAATATCTCAAGGGTTTTTTATTGCCATAATTTCTAGACAATAAATTTGGTACTATTAGTATAATCTAAGCTACTTTATAAACTAATGCTGATCTTCAAATTAATCTTCTACCTTTCTACTTACACACCATCCTCTACCTTGAACCTCTTATATTCAAATGGAATATTATTACCTCTATGAAGTCTTTTCTTTTTTCTCTTGTGAAGTCTTTTCTGATTACCCTCTGTCTATATCTTCTTCCTTCAGATTCTTAATGTAGTTATAGTTTGTTTGTTTGTTTTCTTTTGTCATTGCATTGCACTATATTTTTATATGAGAAGAGACTGTTGCATTCCAGGAGAGCCATATTTTAAGATATTTATGTTTCCCCGAGTGCACAACTAAAATATGTTTTGAGTGGAATCAAGTTTTTTTCCTCGAAATCAGAATTTTGTTGAATTCATAGTTTTCTTTGTCTACCTTCATTTTATGAATGCTTGTCATTTCATCATCCATTACAAGTTTACCTTTTACNAGTTGTTCCACCAAATAAGCTTCCATATTTTGCAATTCAAATGCAGACTTCATTAATCATATAAATTTCTCTAGGTTGTGAGCCAATAGGTTTGCTTGTGATTACTGGACATAGTAAATATTAAATTTGTCAGTTCCACAGTTATACTTTATTTTTCTTACTCTAGAAAATTTACCTTACTCATCTCTCTAATCTTTTCAGCTTCTACATGGTAAAGACTTATCTGAGAAGCCATATGGTTTGCTATCCTAAATTCTACTCCATTAAAATGTATGATTGACCCAAATATTTATAAATAGCATTGTATTTATTTTAATTGGCTTTAGATTGCATTGAATAAAGTGATAAAATCTCAGATGTATAATTCAATAGAATATTAACACCCCTGTAAACCACCATCCTGGAGAAGGAAATGGCAACCCACTCCAGTATTCTTGCCTGGAGAATCCCAGGGACAGGGAGCCTGATGGGCTGCTGTCTATGGGGTCGCACAGAGTCGGACACTACTGAAGTGACTTAGCAGCAGCAGCAGCAGCAAACCACCATCCAGTAAGATATATAGATCTTTCCCAACACTCCAGTATCCCTGTCTTCTAATCACACATATATTCTACTTGTTGACTATGTATTCAACTCTCTCTTGATACATTTTCTCTGTGTTTCTGCCTACACATTTTCAATTGTTCAGCTTTTGTGTTTACTTATCTTCATCCTCTTTGTTTAGTCTGCTGATAATTACATCCAATGAGTTCTTAATTTTAGATACTGTACTATTTAACAGGGCTATTATTTTACTCTTTCTGGTAGATATTAATCACCTGTTGAAATTCTCTATGATTTTAACTTGTTTATTCATGTTTTCTTAATTTTCTCTATATTTAGTATCTTCCTTCTAGCAGCTGTTCTCTACTAGAATTTTATTGTTTTATCTTATACATAGACAACTCAGAGGTCAGCCGAGTCACTGAAGTCAATTTTTGCACAGAATCTTGGTGCCTCTTATCTGCATCTACTTTTACTTTATGTCATTCCTAAAATGTCTCAGTCTTTATTCTTTCCCAGTGAGGCTGGCACTCCTGCTTGGGCTCTGCATACCTCTGCTACAGTTGGGAAAATTCTGTGGAGGGAAGGCTGAGGTGAATGTAAGGTTCCTATCCCTGGCCCACCTTCTCTCTAGTGTAACAGCTTCCCATTGGTTGGTATATAACACCTGAAATATTGTTATAGATTTTGTATATATTTAATACATTAGTTTTGGTCAATTTTTATTTAAATGAAATCATTCATCATGGATGTTTATGTTTGCCTTCACTCTGTTATATATTGTGTGTCAGATTGGTTTGTTCATCCCACATTATGAATACACCACAATTATTCTCACAGTTGGTGTTGCCAGTTTATTTTCTTTTTTTTTCTAATTTTATCCCTCTGGTATGCTTTAATTTGCGTTTTGCCCTTTAGTTTGTATTTTTCCTAAATATTAATGAGGTTGATATCTTTGAACTTGTTTAGTAAACTTTAGCTTACTTTATTTTTGAAATGCTTATTCATATCTCTTGTTCACTTTCCATTATATTATCTTGGTCTTATAGATTTATAAAAGCTCTTTAGATATCCTGAAATCTTTGCACCTAAACGCTATAATTTAATAATGTCTTTTAATGAATATAAATTCTTAAGTTTTATGTAGCCCATTTCATCAATGTTTTTATGAAGGGTTAGTCTTTTTGTATTCTATGCAAAAAAAAGTTTCTTTACCTCAAAGTGATCAAAATATTCTCTGATATAATCTTGTATAATGCTTATTGTTCTTCATACAGAATTATATTCACAATTTATCTACAATAAATTTTAATAAATGGAAATAGGGATAAAGTTTTATTTTTTATCATGTAAATGTACAATGCTTCAAAAAACATCTTTACTCATTGCAATATAGTCCCATTTTTGTAATATAACATTGGTCATTTTTTTAAGAAAAGTTATTGTTTCAGTCCATATTTATCTTTACTTTGATTAGAAAAGTTCTATAAAACATCTTGACAAGGGTAGGAAAAAACTTGCCTTTTTCCTATAAAATTTTCTTAGAAGTTCATATGTTATTGAATGTATAATACACTCATATAATATATATATAAATATATGTAAGGTATATCTTTTATATTTTGGTGTAAAAGATTACATACTCATTATATACTCATCTGTGTAACATGTGTGAAAATTTTATTTTTATAATGAAAGTTTTCCATTATTTATTCTCCATGTACTCCATCTTATAAATTCTCTCAAAATAGTTTATCATTTTTTAGGCTTACATATTTTAAGTGTTTCATTTATTGGACTTAATGCATTTTTCTGTTATAAAAGGCATTTAAAATTGTATTCCTACCTGCTTTTTTGCCACTGTTTTGATGTTAAATCAACATCTATGCTAAATTTATTTAGTAATCCTAATGATGTATTTGGGCTTCTCTTGTGACTCAGTGGTAAAGAATTTGCCTGCAATGCAGGGGATGCAGATTCAATCTCAGTTGGGAAGATCCCTTGGAGATGGAATGGCTACCCAGTCTGATATTGTTGCCTGGGAAATCCCATGGACAGAGGAGCCCAGTGGGCTACAGTCCATGAGGTCACAAAAGATCTGGACAGTACTTTGCAACTAAATAATGATGTATTTACATATCCATTTCAATTTTCTCTGTATACAAAAGTATCATTGATAATTTCTTAATTGCTTTATTTCTGATACTTGAGCCATTTTGTTAACTTTACCATGTAACGCTTTCCGTAATAAAAGTGAAGATTTACTGAACTGGAGATATGATTTTTTTTGGTAAACTTTAAAATCAATATTCTGAGAGAATTTATCTGTTGTTTTTCTTTATGGTGGTGTTTTACAGGTTCTTATAAAAGTTCTGTGGGCTACATATACAAGTGACAAATATTCTCCTTTTCCTTCATTCTGAAAGAACTTAGGGAAAAATTATACCTTTATATGTTCCACAAATGTTTGATTATTTTACCCATGAGCCCTTTTGAGCTTGGTGTTTCTGTAGTGGGAAAATAAATTTCTTAATAATTAAAAAACTATTCAGTTATTTCCATTTTCTTTTGTCAATTTTAATACATTTTGCTCTTCCAATTCCTATCTAATTTAATCTTAATTTTCAAATTAATTTTCATAAAAACTTTATAACACCCTGTCAAAATTCTGTTAATGCTGATAGGATATGGAGTTTTTTTTTTACTTTTTTCATGACATTTATGATTATTTTTCTTGATTATTTTCATCAGAATTTTCTAAATATCATTAGTCTTTTCAAAGAAGCAATTCTGGTTTCTGATTTTTCTGAATTTTGCTTAATTTTATCAGTATTATTTCTTTGTATATTTTTACTATTCCCATACTTCTTCTTCTTCTTCTTTTTTTTTTTTTTTTGATTATAATATGCTTTATTTGGGTTAATTTATTTGAAAAAAATGTATTTACCTGAAACAAGTTAATTTACCTGAAACAAATATATTTTGTACTTTTAGCTTGTAGTTATCTATTTATGCCAATTATGTAAATTTCGTCATGTCATGTTCAAATGTTCTATATATACACATATTTTTGCTTGCTTTTCTATCAAGTAGATATGCTAAATTCCCCTACTAAGATTTGTGAGTTTTTATAAAAAATTTATTTTCTATTAAAAACTCAGTTTCCCCTTTCCAATGTAGGGAAAAACAAACAAACAAAAATAAATAAAACAAACAGTTCTCCCCTATTGTTTTTCTTCCTTGTGAATCCCCCTTACTACTTACACAGAACCCGTCACTTCTGACACATCTGGTCACCAAATGTGTGGAGGTTCCTCCCCCACAACAAGCAATTCTCTATGACACCAGTTGGGTGTCCACAATTTAACTCATTCTAACATTTTCTTCCTGATGATAGAGTCATATCTCATGAGTTAAGGGCTTGGTCCCTCAAGACTGCCCTCTTCTCCCAGCTTCAGATACCAGTTAACAAGTCTAAATGATCACTTGTGCTTCTAACTTACTGGCTATGAATTCAGACTTCAAAAACCCCCTTCCTTGGATTCATTAACTTGCTAGAGTACTCACAGACCTCAGAAACATTTAATTATGTTTAGCAGTTTATTAAAGAATATGACAGAGGATACAAATAAACAGCCCGATGAAGAGATACACAAAGTGAGTTCTGAGAGGGTCCTGGGCACTGGAGTTTTTGTCCCTCTTGAGTTAATATGCTTCAGCCTCCTGGTGTGGATGTATTTGACTCTTTGCAACCCCGTGGACTATAATCTTCTAGGCTCCTCTGTACAAAAATAAATAAAACAAACAGTTCTCCCCTATTGTTTTTCTTCCTTGTGAATCCCCCTTACTACTTACACAGAACCCGTCACTTCTGACACATCTGGTCACCAAATGTGTGGAGGTTCCTCCCCCACAACAAGCAATTCTCTATGACACCAGTTGGGTGTCCACAATTTAACTCATTCTAACATTTTCTTCCTGATGATAGAGTCATATCTCATGAGTTAAGGGCTTGGTCCCTCAAGACTGCCCTCTTCTCCCAGCTTCAGATACCAGTTAACAAGTCTAAATGATCACTTGTGCTTCTAACTTACTGGCTATGAATTCAGACTTCAAAAACCCCCTTCCTTGGATTCCATTAACTTGCTAGAGTACTCACAGACCTCAGAAACATTTAATTATGTTTAGCAGTTTATTAAAGAATATGACAGAGGATACAAATAAACAGCCCGATGAAGAGATACACAAAGTGAGTTCTGAGAGGGTCCTGGGCACTGGAGTTTTTGTCCCTCTTGAGTTAATATGCTTCAGCCTCCTGGTGTGGATGTATTTGACTCTTTGCAACCCCGTGGACTATAATCTTCTAGGCTCCTCTGTCTATGGAGTTCTCCAGTCCAGAATACTGGAGTGGGTAGATGTTCCCTTCTCCAGGGGATCTTCCCAACCCAGGGATGGAACCCAGGTCTCCTGCATTGCAAGTGGATTCTTTACCATCTGAGCCCCCAGGAAAGCCCAGTAATAATAGTTATTGTAAAGTAATTCATGGAATTATCACATCATATTAGAAACTTTTCATACAGTATTTCTGATCTTCATATTCACCATTTTTTAGGTAAGGCAAGTGAGGCTTATATATGCATGAATCTGCCCCTAGTCTCTTGGCCACTAAACAGTAGTGCTAAATTTGATACCAGATCTATCTGCTTCAAACATGTTCTCATTTCAGGTTGTTTAATAATCCTAAGAGAAATTTCTGCCTGTGTAAACCTAAGAATAAGTGTTCATTCATACCTCTTAATTGATTGACCTTACATAAACCCTCTTGTGTCTTCATCCTGTTAAAATTTGTGAGAAATTATTCAAATTTGTTTTACATAATCTTTCACTAAAATTAAGTAAATAAAGCAATCCTGTACAAGTTATCTTTTTGTTACCTACAACATTTGTAATTATTTTCCTTCTTTTTTTATTGGCCAAATACAAGCTTGAAGTTTTCAGCTATACTCTTAATTTAGTCTTATGATTCAGGTGAATTATTTACATAAGGTGTTTGCATGCTGGAGTGGGAGCCTTTTTTCTCAGCCTATCTCCTGGCTTAGCATCTTCAACTTAAAATACCAATATACCTTCTCTCATCAAGCCCCACTTCAGGAGATAATTATATGTTGATTATTTATGATATATCAAAATATATAGCAATGGTCAAACTCTTCCATTGTGGTCGATAGGTTCTCTGAATGGTTGTTGAATGGAAGGCTTGTTTCATAGTTAGAAATATGCCATGCATCAATGATAATATGGGGAAGCTCTGTGTTCCTATTTCCTTTAATATGATATAGTTGCTTGTTTACTCTGTGATGCCGTTTCCACTACTATGTACCTCTGCATGAGAAGTTTCCATGTGAGTAATTGAGGTATCAAGCAAATCTCCTCTTTTGTGAAATGGGAGCAAACTAAATGATTTTAGGCTTCCCTGGTGGCTGATGTGTGACTCAGCTGGTAAAGAATCCATCTGCAATGTGGGAGCCCTGGGTTCGATCCCTGGGTTGGGAAGATCCCCTGAAGAAAGGAAAGGCAATCCACTCCAGTACTCTTGCCTGGGAAATTCCAAGGACAAAGGAGACTGGCAGGCTACAGTTCATGGGGCCTCAAAGGAGTCAGACACAACACCATTGTTGTTCAGTTGCTCAGGTGTGTCTGACTCTTTCCGACCCCATGGACTGCAGCATGCCAGGCTTCCTGTCCTTCCCTATCTCCCGGACTGTGCTCAAACTCACCTCCATTGAGTCGACGACGCCATCCAATCATCTCATTCTCTGTCACCCCTTTTTCCTCCTGCCCTCAATCTTTCCCATTGTCAGGGTCTTTTCCAGTGAGTCAGCTGTTCACATTAGGTGCCCAAAGTGTTGGAGCTTCAGCATCTGTCCTTTCAATGAATATTCAGAGTTATATCTTTATGATTGACTGGCTTGATCTCCTTGTTATCTAAGGAACTCTCAAGAGTCTTCTCCAGGACCAGTTTGAAAGCATCAGTTCTTTGATTCTCAGCCTTCTTTATGGTCATATTCTCACATTTATACATGACTACTGGAAAAAGTATAGCTTTAACTATACAGACCTTTATCAGCAAAGCCATGTCTCTTAGTGACTGTAGCATTAACAACAGCAACTTAATGATTTGGGGCAAATGTTCTTTGATTCCTTGATGTTATTTGCACAGAAAAGATCTAAATAATCCTTAAATTCATCATAATTTATTTAAATTACTGCTCTTCTTACATAAGAGAAAAGTTATACTGTCATTTTCCAATTCCATCAAAACTGTTTAACCCAGGGAAGTCTGCTAAATCCATTCAGCTCTTGTACATAGTGTACCAATATTTGTGTGATACTTTAAAAATATTTTTGAAGTGTTAATGCTATTGCAAATACTAGAGTTTGTATCAAACATATTTTCTGAAATCAAGCAGTGTGTTCAAAGTTCCTTTGAACTTAATTATAAATGAATTTAATTTAAACTCTAATAGTATTCAGTAAATGATTTATTATAACATCTAATGCACTGTCTTTTCAATGGTATAATAATTTTCTAGTTCATTGCAGCTATTTGAAAATGATATAAAAGCTTGGTTCACTAAAAATATCTTCTTGTTGTTAATGATTTATTGTTGTTCTTTCTAAGCATTCAAAACAGTTAATAAAATTTTCTTATCACTACAAATTTTAAAAGATTTTATGAATTTCAGGTCACTGAATCAATCATTTCTGTAAAAGAAATTATCTTTTTAATTGATAATATTTTATAAAGCCAAGATAATGAACAAAAATATAGATATATGACAGATAAGATATATAGATATTTAAATTAAGCAGTTATTATAAATTAGACCATGTTCTAGGCACTTCAAATATGTAAGTGGATAAAGCAAGGGTCCTAGATTTTTACGGCTTAATTCTAGCATGTTAAAAACAAAGGAATTCAATAGTTTCCTTATCCTTAAAAGCTTCCTGACTTAGCAACAGTACCTTATTAAGCAATTTTAATACATAAATCAAAAGGTTTATTTTCCTTTAAAACTCTCTTAATAAAATAAATGTTGTCAATTGTCAAATTTTAATGATATTAGACTTCTCAGTAAAACGATTTTTCACATATGTTATACGAATTTTATATTTTAACCACAAAATAGTGTTGTCTCATATTAAATCCACCTATATAAGCAACACAGAAATTATCCATGGACAAAGCTCTTAACTGCTGTGTGATGCTCAGTCAGGTCCAAATCTTTGTGACCCCATGGACTGTAGCCTACTAGGCTCCTCTGTCCATGGAATTTTCCAGGCAGAATACTGGAGTGGGTTGTCATTTCCTACTCCAGGGTATCTTCCTGACCTGGGATCAAACCCGTGTCTGTTGTGTCTCTTGAACTGGTAAGTGTATTCTTTACCACTGTGCCAGCTGGGAAGCCTCAAAGTTCTTGAGTTCATGACACCTGTCTTAAACTCTAACCATGACAAACAAATATGTATGCCACATATGTATATATATCTGTGTGTGTGTTACATGTCATATACCATACACTTGAGCAAGAATGCAAGTCGCTTTTCTAAACACTTTCATGTTGATATTTATTTGATATTTATAGTAGGTAGATTTTTGAGCAATATCATAAAATATTCACACTGCCAAAAGTTGTGAGAAATTATAATTAGAAAGTGATTATGATGCAACATTTGGCAGATGATTGCCTAAACTATTTCATGTTTGAGATAATTGATCTTAAGGACATGTTAAGTATTCATTTTTCTTTGTTCTTTTAAGTTCCTTTTCTAAATTTTATTTTAATTAGAATTTCTGGAAATAATATATCTAATTCAGTTTCCTGCAGAAATTTCTTAGCCAAATTCCTAGGTATTTAGCTTCAATAGAAAGCTGATATTTTTGCCTCCAAAATCTTGACTTTCTCTGCTCACTGAAGCCAAGTTAAAAAAATGGAGACAGGGTTTGGAGGAAATAGAAAGGTGGCTTTAATCTTCAGTGAGGGGAGGGGAGAACACAGTAAACGTGTACTTCAAGAGCTGTGCCCGACTTCCGTGATAAATCTGGGGGATTAGATAAATGAGGGCTCACAGTCAGGGGATAGAGTCAAAAGATAATAAGTGCAAAATGTAGCTCATGCAGAGTTAGGGGGCAGAAAAGCAAACCTAGTTACAGATGGACAGGGAAGGTGGAGGGCTGCAATCCATGGAGTCACAAAGAGTCAGACACAACTGTGACTGAACTGAACAGGTTAGGAAGAATTTAGAAACAAGAGTGATCAGGCCTGCTCACTGTTCTCGCTGTCTTCTTTGATCTCAGGAAAGAAAAGTAAAGCTCATTCCTCTTTTTATCCTTTTCACTGCAACAGTATGAGAATTCTAGATTGAAAAAACATTAATTTAGAGTCTGTACATTTGTTCAAGACATTAGCATTTGGTTAAGAGTCCACATAATAAATCCTGAAAAAAAATTGTCCATTCAGACAAATACATTTATTTTCATAAGATAGAGGAAGCTTATAATAAAACATGTTTCCATTTAACTGTTTGTTGCCAGGATGCAGCACTAACTCTTTGTTTAGCAATAATAACAAGGTAATAATAATATAGAAATTTCTGTATCTGGAGGAGGAAATGGCAAACCATTCCAGTATTCTTGCATAAAGAATCCCATGGATAGGGAGGGGCCTAGCGGGCTGCAGTCCACAGGGTCACAAAGAGTCTGATGTGACTGCAGTGACTTAGCACAATTATTATATAATTGAACAGTTATAAGTATCAAATAGTTGTATATTATTATAATAATATAATAACCTTAGTGCATCCTTGTAATAAGGTTGATGATAATATTAACAACTTTAATAACCAGAATTCAGGTGACAGTTTCACCTATGTCTTATTCCTTTTACTGTTTTGTTACATTTTATTTTAAGAAGAGATTTTATGAGGTAGAATTGACTTAGTGCACATTTAAACAATTCAAATTGATACATTTTAAATTACACATATTGTTGTGAAAACATTACCTACAGTCAAGATGATATATCCATCACCCCCCCAAAAGTTTTCTTCTGCCTGTTTGTTATGCCCCTCTTTTGATCACTTCTGACACTATCCTCCTACTTCATCTCTAAACAAGCATTGATGTATTTTATCCCTATATAGATTAGTGTGAATTTCTACAACTTAAAGGTAATAGAATATTTTCTACCATTTTTTTTGTTAGGACTCTTTCATTCAACATAATGATTTTAAGATTCATCTTTATAGCACATATATAGGTAATTAATACTTTTTTATTGATAAGTAAGATTGTACTTCTCCAGTGGACCACATTGTTTCAGAACTCTCCACCATGCCTGCCCATCTTGGGTGGCCCCACAGGTCATGGCTTAGTTTCATTGAGTTAGACAAGACTGTGGTCCCAGTGTGATTAGATTGACTAGTTTTCTCTGATTATGATTTCAGTGTGTCTGCCCTCTGATGCCCTCTTGCAACACCTACTGTCTTACTTGGATGTGGAGTATCACTTCATGACTGCTCCAGCAAAGCGCAGCCGCTGTTCCTTACCTTGGATGACGGATATATCCAAGCCCCATGCCTCCTGACCTTGAACGTGGAATAGCTCCTCTAGGCCCTCTGGTGCCCGTGCAGCCACCTCTCCTTGGACGTGGGGTTGCTCTTCCCGGCTGCTGCCTCTGGCCTTGGGCAGGAGTAGCTCTTCTCCAGTGCTCCTGTGCTGTCACAGCCTGGCATTCTCAGCCGCCTCTGACCTCGGAAGCGGGGTAGCTCCTCTTGGCCACACTCTGTGTGCAGTCGCAGCTGCCCAGGCTCACTCACCTAGGGCCAGACATACTGGAATGTGAAGTCAAGTGGGCCTTAGGAAGCATCACTACGAACAAAGCTAGTGGAGGTGATGGAATTCCAGTTGAGCTATTTCAAATCTGAAAAGATGATGCTGTGAAAGTGCTGCACTCAATATGCCAGAAAATTTGGAACCTCAGCAGTGGTCATGGGACTGAAAAATGTCAGTTTTCATCCCAATTCCAAAGAAAGGCAATGCCAAAGAATGCTCAAACCACTGCACAGTTGCATTCATCTCACGCGCTAGTAAAGTAATGCTCAAAATTCTCCAAGCCACGCTTTAGCAACACGTGAACCGTGAACTTCCAGATGTTCAAACTGGATTTAGAAAAGGCAGAGGAACCAGAGATCAAATTGCCAACATCCTCTGGATCATCAAAAAAGCAAAAGAGTTCCAGAAAAACACCTATTTCTGCTTTATTGACTATGCCAAAGCCTTTGACTGTGTGGATCACAATAAACTGTGGCAAATTCTGAGAGAGATGGGAATACCAGACCATCTGACTTGCCTCTTGAGAAACCTATATGCAGGTCAGGAAGCAACAATTAGAACTACACATGGGACAACAGACTGATTCCAAATAGGAAAAGGAGTATGTCAAGGCTGTATATTGTCACCCTGCTTATTTAACTTATATGTAGAGTACATCATGAGAAACACTGGAATGGAGGAAGCACAAGTTGGAATCAAGATTGCCAGGAGAAATATCAATAACCTCAGATATGCAGATGACACCACCCTTATGGCAGAAAGTGAAGAGGAACTAAAAAGCCTCTTGTTGAAAGTGAAAGAGGAGAGTGAAAAAGTTGGATTAAAGCTCAACATTTCAGAAAATGAGGTTCATGCCATACAGTCCCATCACTTCATGCCAAAAAGATGGAGAAACTGTGGCTGACTTTATTTTTCTGGGCTCCAAAATCACTGCAGATGGTGACTGCAGCCATGAGATTAAAAGACACTCCTTAGAAAAAAAGTTATGACCAACCTAGATTGCATATTCAAAAGCAGAGACATTACTTTGCCAACAAAGGTACATCTAGTCAAGGCTATCCTTTTTCCGGTGGTCATGTACGGATGTGAGAGTTGGACAGTGAAGAAAGCACAGCCCTGAAGAATTGATGCTTTTGAACTGTGGTGTTGGAGAAGACGCTTGGGAGTCCCTTGGACTGCAAGGAGATCCAACCAGTCCATTCTGAAGGAGATCAGCCCTGGGATTTCTTTGGAAGGAATGATGCTGAAGCTGAAACTCTAGTACTTGGGCCACCTCATACAAAGTGTTGACTCACTGGAAAAGACTCTGATGCTGGGAGGGATTAGGGGCAGGAGGAGAAGGGGATGACCGAGGATGAGATGGCTGGATGGCATCACTGACTCGATGGACGTGAGTTGGACTGAACTCCAGGAGTTGGTGATGGACAGGGAGGCCTGGCGTGCTGCGATTCATGGGGTCACAAAGAGTCAGACATGACTAAGCGACTGAACTGAACTGAACTGATGGGACAAGATGCCATGATCTTAGTTTTCTGAATGTTGAGCTTTAAGCTAACTTTTTCACTCTCCTCTTTCACTTTCATCAAGAGGCTTTGTAGCCCAATTGTGTGCATAATCTCAAATAGATGAGACCCCTCTCTGAACCTCAGGCCTGTGATGCTGGATCCTGCAGCTCCTCCAGAGGCCCTTGTTCCCGTAGATGAATGCCCAAGTTTTGAAGAAGGGAGTATGATGAGGAACGTCTTGTTTGGTCATCTGGCTGATGTCACTCCATTAAGGCACTACATGTGTTGAACATTGTCCTCAAGGAGCTTATATTGAAGACATAAGAGCAGTGAATAAACAAAGTGTCAATAGGTGACATGTTTGGCGAAGAAAACAAAAAAGACAGAATAAGAATAAAGGTAGGGAGTACTCCCCTGTTGTAAAAGAGATCAATGAAGGCTATCTTTTAAAATGTTTTTTAAGCTAGACCTGAAAGATGAAAATAAGGGTATTCTAGGCAATGGCACCCCACTCCAGTACTCTTGCCTGGCAAATCCCATGGGTGAAGGACCTTGATAGTCTGCAGTCTATGGAGTCATTAAGAGTTGGACACAACTGAGCGACTTCACTTTTACTTTTCACTTTCATGCATTGGAGAAGGAAATGGCAACCCACTCCATTGTTCTTGCCTGGAGAATCCCAGGGACGGCGGAACCTGATGGGCTGCAGTCTCTGGGGTCACACATAGTTGGACTTAGCAGCAGCAGCAGCAGTGGTTATTAGGGTAAAAGACAGAGTACCCAGTACAAATGCCCTAGAGTGAGAGTTTTCTTGTTAAATTGTCATATAAAATAGTCAAAATTTGACTGATTTTAACCTATCAAAACATCTATTTCACATGATCCAACTTGAAATAACAAGGAATGGTGTGAAGAATGAGAAGCAAAGTGTTCAGAAAGATAGGAGCATGGAATAGATAATTTATCACCTTGTAACTCCTGAGACATGTATTAGGGTTCACTCTGAAAAAACTGGAAAGTTATTTGAGAATTTGAAAGTGAAAAGCAACAACACATGATTTAGATTTTAAAAGGGTCACTTGAGGAATTCCTTGGTAGTCTAGTGGTTAGGAGACTCTGCTGTCACTACTGAGGGCCCAGGTTCAATTCCTGGTTGGGAAACTAAGATCCTGTGCCATTGGTGTGGAGTGGCAAAAAAAAAAAAAAAGGCAAAAAGTTCACTCAGACTACCCTGTTGACTTTAGGGCAGTAGAGGGAAAAGTGAAAGTAGGAGGACAAATTTGTAAAGATAACAGTGAAAGTCCTTGGACTTTGACCCAGTATGTTTGCTATGGATGTACTGAGAAGTGATTAAAGTGTGAAAGTGAAAGTCACTTAGCCGTGTCCAACTCTTTGTGACCCCATGTACTATACAGTGCATAGAATTCTCCGGTCCAGAATACTGGAATGGGAAGCCTTTCCCTTCTCCAGGGGATCTTCCCAACTCAGGGATTGAATCAGGTCTCCTGCATTGCAAGCAGATTCTTTACCAGCTGAGCCACAAGGAGAAGTGGTTAATTTCTATATATATTTAAGATGAGTTTTCAACCATAGTTTTAGACAGTTTAACATGAATTTGAAAGAAAGAAGGAAGTCATGTATTTTTCCAATAGCTTCTGCCTGAGCAAACTGAAGAACAGAATTGTTTACTAATATGGGAAAAATGCAAGAGGGAAAATGTATTCTTAAGAGTGGAAGTGTGAATTAAGACAATTCAGTTTAGATAATTTTGAGAAGTCTCTTAGTTATCTTAGCATTGACATAGTTATTTCAAGAAAGCACCTGGATATATGAGTAGAATTCAGGGATGACATTTGGACTAGGCATGTTAATTAGGGACTCAGCATATACATATAATTTGAACTCATAAAATTGAATAAAATCATCTCAGAAATGAACATATAAACTATAAGACCACCAGCAACAGCAAATATATCTGGGCTTGAAATAATAGAATTAAGTTCTAATTTCCAAAAATAAAAAGAGAAAGCAATGTCAAAACTGTAAGCATGATTTAATGCTGAAACAGCCAGTTGGAGTTTCCAAATGCTAACACAGGCTCTCAGTGTTAGAAGCAGAGTATGTAATATCCATATGTGAATGTTCAAAGGGTTCCTGGGTGCACAGAGTTGTGGCAGTTGCAATCTGAACTCCTGTACAAAGCCTGGTTATTCTAAGAAAACTCCATCTGTGAAAGGAAACTAGGAAAACTATGTTCATATTTCTTGCGATAGAGCAAATCATATGCCATCTGCCTTACCTCTTGCTCAGGGAAAAATAACCCAGGAGCAGTAAAAATTCAAGATCCTTATCATATCAATTAATACTTCCTGCAAAGACTAGACATTATTAAAAGTGACCGCTACTACTGAAAACTACAGTAGGAAAATAAAATCTCTACATAGGGACACTTGAACCACCAAAGCACATCCAGAGCACATGCATACTCTGCAGGCGGAAACTTTTAAAATTCATATAAGATAGAACTAGCATCTCCCTCAGTAAAAGGAAGGTTGCTTCAGGTGCTGTAAGATGGAGATAGTGTCTCCCAGACAAAATAGGAGAGGCACATCATTATTCATTGTAAAAGATTCATGCTCCCCCAAAGCAATGTGTCTTTCCATTAATGCAATCCATTGTGTTTACACACATCATCAGGCTCTCCTCACTTTTTCTTGTGGGAATTTGGAGCTTGGAAATCCAGTGCAAAAATGTGAAAATGTTGGTATTGATAATACTGTGAATGATAACAGGTCTTTGGCTCTGGAGTCTCCTGTCTTATACAACACCCATGAAACTATAGACGATAATTTGTTACCTTGCAAATAGGATAAAATCTCATACTCTTTCCAGCTCTTGACAATATCCTCTCTTATTTCAAAATATATTCTTGAACTGTTCATTCTGCTTTCAATGTCTTGTCATCTTTTATCCTCTGAACATAAATTTCTAGGCAGTAAATTCTATTTGTTCTTTAAAATTTTATGTTATGTATGCCTTCCCTGAGAAATGCTCCATGTCACTATTTTAACTGGTTTTCTTTTTTTTAATTAATTTTTATTTTTTAGTTTGTTTTGTTTTATAATACTGTATTCATTTTGCTATATGCTCCCATAATGCCTTATATCTTAACATTAATTTACTCTTCTTTTTATCCTTACAAAAACTTTCTTATTTCTTTTCCTATGAGTAAATTTTATCAAATCTGTTTATTCTTGGTGTTCATAGAACCAGATCTATATGGTCTAGCACATGAATGAATCATAGATTTTTAGTGAACGAGTTAATAATATTTCCTGACCCATGTTAGAATGACCCAAGGCTCTCTTCAACTTTTTCCTCATATTCACTCAAATCTTTTATCAACTATTTATTACAACCAATCAAGTGACAGAGGAAAGGAGTGATAGATTATTTGAATAAAACTTTAGAGTTAAGCATGAGTTCAACTTATTGCAACAAAAAAACTAGGTTCATTGTCACATTTATCATTTATCACATATATCTACATATATACATAATATGATAGGAAGTTAGCACTCTGTTAATCTTCTAACTGAAAGCTGATGGATTCTTATATTTTTTGAAAATTATTGCCTGATTGTTTTGTTTTCACTAAACAAGTCCCCAAATATCATAGTCATTTTATCTTATTAACTATACATTGTATATATTTATTTACAAGTACCCTTCCCTGGCTCAACAGCTTGTGTGTTACAGGTTGTAAATCTGCTTTACCAGATAATCCTTCTTTCTTCAGGAAATAGAGTATTCTCCTGTAAGGCAAAATGGCACAATCTCTCCTCTTAACTTCACATTTATTCTTATATCAGTCTTGGATAATGCTTAGATTTCAGTGATACTTAGCTCCACTGTGGACTTCTGCCTCCCACATAGTTTACTGGCAATGCCTAACAACTAGATTTAGGGGGAAAACTACGCTTGCTTTAATTACCAAGTCACATGGCAAATCTTCTCATAGTACAGATAAAACTGTTTTTAGGTTTTAACAATATTCAATAAAACAGATATGCAGATGACACCACCCTTATGGCAGAAAGTGAAGAGGAGCTTAAAAGCCTCGATGAAAGTGAAAGAGGAAAGTGAAAAAGTTGGCTTAAAGCTCAACATTCAGAAAACGAAGATCATAGCATCTGGTCCCATCACTTCATGGGAAATAGATGGGGAAACAGTAGAAACAGTGTCAGACTTTATTTTTGGGGGCTCCAAAATCACTGCAGATGGTGACTGCAGCCATGAAATTAAAAGATGCTTACTCCTTGGAAGAAAAGTTATGACCAACTGAGATAGTATATTCAAAAACAGAGACATTACTTTGCCGACTAAGGTCCGTCTAGTCAAGGCTATGGTTTTTCCAGTAGTCGTGTATGGATGTGAGAGTTGGACTGTGAAGAAGGCTGAGCACCGATGAATTGATGCTTTTGAACTGTGGTGTTGGAGAAGACTCTTGAGAGTCCTTTGGACTGCAAGGAGATCCAACCAGTCCATTGTGAAGGAGATCAACCCTGGGGTTTCTTTGGAAGGAATGATGCTAAAGCTGAAACTCCAGTACTTTGGCCAGCTTATGCGAAGAGTTGACTCATTGGAAAAGATTCTGATGCTGGGAGGGATTGGGGGCAGGAGAGGAAGGGGACGACCAAGGATGAGGTGGCTGGATGGCATCATGGACTCGATGGACGTGAGTCTGAGTGAACTTGTGGAGATGGTGATGGACAAGGAGGCCTGGCGTGCTGCGATTCATGGAGTCGCAAAGAGTCGGACATGACTGAGCGGCTGAACTGAACTGAACTGAATAAAAAATTAGGGAAATGAAGCAGAAAAATGTGAACTCTGACTTTTCATTGTGCCCCTTGTCCTTATCCTTCCCTGTGGAGTCACTTTGTGTTGCTCTTCTTTTAAACATGACTGCTTTCATATCTAGCTCCCAGTCTGTAGTTTTATGAGTAGCCAATTTTTTTCTACCATATAATTTCAGTTGTTTAGTTTTTCAACAATTCTAGCTAGAACACTAATCAGAGACACATTTCAGCTTTGCCAAGGGCAATCCAATTCCATTTAGATTCTTTTTTCAGCATTAAAGATTGTTGTGCCCTGTCCTTTGTTCCAATAACTGTATATGCATACACACACACACACACATGTCACCAAAAATTAAGCAAGATATATGAACATACACACACACACATATATATATACATCATATATATAAACATCTATTTATATATAGAAAAACATTTCTCCCAAAAATATGTTGTTAGCAGAGTTTCAATTTTGCCATATGTACTTGGCTTTTGAAATAATCATTAAAGACAACATTCTATATTGTTTCTTACAGTGTGGATCACTTATTTATTTCAGTCCTGGCCCTTAGGCTTTGAGTTCTGATCTTTGTATCCCACCTTTTTAACATCTTTCCACCCTCCCTGTCCTGGCCAATTTCTGCAGTTTCCATCAAAGTTTTAAAGATCATAAAGCCAAATTGATCAGTTGGAAGTACCATAACATACACACCTGCCATCTCAGCAAAAAGAGTTTGCATCAGTCACATGCTCCAGGTGTATTAGATCAACTCTGTTTTTCATTCTTTCCTTTCATATCTCTTCCTTCAGGGATCATGGCCTTTCCATTGTGAAACTGATAATTGAATTCTCTTCCAAGTACCACATGCTTTTCCCCTAAGCTTGATAAGAAATCTTCAGTTTTTAAATAATTCTTTAAAATTCTGTTTTATTTATTAATAAAGTGAATAGTAAAGCCCTTGAGTATGTGGAGTCAGAAAATCTATCTGGAAATCTCTGGGATTTGGGATGAGTTACCTTACTTGTTTCCTCCTTGACCTGTAAAATGGTGACAATGAAGGTAACGATCTCAAAATATTTTTATAAAGAATAAGTGAGGTAATGCACATGAAGGACTGCCATAATATTCTGGTACAGCACTAAAATTTAGTAAAATAATCTATTATTTTATTATTTATATGGTAACATGAAAATGTTACCTTTCATAGATAAGCACTCCATAGATATCTCTGATGACACTAATGATGATTTAATATACAGTAATCTCTAACTACATTTTCAGAGGGAGGAACTGTTGGGTATATAAGGTTTTAAAATACCAATAAGAACAGATTTGATTACTTCAAGATTTTTCAGAAGTGTTGGTAGCATGCAGCTGTGGTTTGAAAGTTTCTGTACAATATACAGTAATTAGGGCTTTCTTCTACTTTCATTACTGAAAATGAGGCTCTCCAGCTGATGGATTTTCCTGTGTATACCAAAAATATCTCAGATACTTATTGAACACATCTAATGTGGTTTTAAAATTAAAGTAGAAAGTATAAATATTTTAACTTTAAGACAGATACCCCAAATATTTATCCCAGGGAACTAAGTCTTGCAAAATTAGATGTCTTATTATCTTGGCAGCAGGCATTAGCAAACAAAATTGTGTTGGGTCTTAAGCTTCTTTCTTAAAAATTATAATTAGAACAATAAGCTTATTTCAAATTTGACTGAATTCCTGTTAAATAATAATATACTACAAATGGAAAATTATCTTATATATTTTTATATGAATATATACTTCTGACATTTTAAAAACTTTAAGAAATATATAATTTTCTAGTGAAAGGAAGATAGATCTTATTTTAATTTAATTAATGTATATATTGAATTAAACAATGATTTTCATTGAATTAAAGATGTCACTTGTTTATCATGATAAATAATTGATAACATAAACCTGAATAGTTAACAATTACCTTATTCACTAATATGCCAGCTCTTTGATGTAATAAATAGCCTTATCCCATTTTATACATAGAAAACAAAGACTCAGTTTTAAAAAGTCAGTACTCAGTGGAGGAGAAATAGAAACCCAAGCCTCTAGAACTCCTTGGTTGAAATATCTACATAGACTGCCATGCCTTTTTGTCACTCACGCTGCAGCATAGGATAACTAAAACTGATGATATTTTGTTATTTTAGTGTATAAAAGTTCAAATAAAATACACTCAGACAAGGTAAGCAACCTTGTCTTCTTCCTGATCATAGAGGAAAAGCTTCTTTTTTTTAATTTAAACTACTGAGCGTGATATAAGCTGTGGGTATTTCATGAGAAGTGAAAGTGTTAGTCACTCAGTAGTGTCTGCCTTTTGTGATCCCATGGACTGTAGCCCACCAGGCCCCTCTGTCCATAGGATTCTCCAGGCAAGAATACTGGAATGGGTTGCCATTCCCTTCTCCAGGGGATCTTCCTGACCCAGGCATTGAATCTGGGTCTCCTGCATTGCAGGCAGATTCTTTACCATCTGAGGCACCAGGGAAAGGGGCTTTTCATATATGACCTTCATTATGTTGAGGTACATTCTTTCTATATTTAGTTTGTTGAGAGTTTTTATCATAAAAGGATGTTGACTTTGTCAAACACTTTTCTGTATTTATTAAGATGGTATACTTCCCTTCATTCTGTTAATGTAGCATATCACATTTATTGATTTGCATATGTTGCATATTTGCATCCCAGAAATAAATCCAACTAGGTATAGTATGATTCCAGCGATAAATCCAACTAAGTCATAGTATGAGAATTTTTAATGTCAGGGTCCATTCAGGAAGCAGAAATCTCAATAGCTATTACTTTTAAGTTAATAAAGTATGAATGAGAATTGTATGTGTTTTAATTAGGTAACTGAAAATATAATGAGCACTGAGCAGGAAACAGTTTCTACTTCTAGGACTGGAGAATAAAGGGAGAAAGCAATGGAATTATTAGAACTTGAAGTTTGAACAAGCTTCACAGACAGAAGTCAGGAACAGATAAAGGGGATAGAGCTCAGCTACTGATGATATTTCCAACTTTACAGGAGAGGTCATGTTGAACTGGGACACTGAACTCTGCTGAGAATGTACTGGCCAACTGGGATTAGTGTGTCTGCGAGGGCATGACATTTGTTTTAATACAAGCTGTATTCAACTGTCGTGGTGGGTACAAAGTGCCAATGCCAGGGTGAAGAAGTATTGCCGGAGAAATGCTTCCAGAAACAGGAAACAGCCAGGAAGTCAACCAGAAACAAACAGGAAGAAGATACTCTCTCTCTAGTTTTTTAGTTTTCTGTTAGTATACCTGTTGGCAAAGGTTAGTAGGAAGAGCTGACAAAACAAAAAGGTGGTTTTCAGATTCCCAGGAGCAGCCTTTCAAGAGGACTATAGAAGGTTATGTTTGGAGCTGATAAACCATAACTTAATAACCAATATATCATAACAATCTAAGTGTTTTATGCAGAAATAAAACAGATTAAAATCAAGGATTTAGCATTTTTCTCTCTGCATGTACTGAAGTATCTTCACTTTCCTCTATATTAAAGAAAGGAGAACAGACACTGCAATTTTTGGCAGCACACATTATATCAAGTACATGCCAGATTGTGGAACTCAGTCACTTCATCTGCTGAAAGTCTGAGGCTGTAACTAAACTTTCTAGACCATACAGCAATAATCCAAAGATAAAATTTTGAAGTTAGATAAACTCTACTGAATATCTTGAGCATAATTTAAAGCAAAGGATTGACAAAATAGATTTTCCTAAGAGTTCATTTCTACTTCATCTTTTCTCCATACAAATCCTGAAGGCTCCCATCTGAATTGTGTTGCAGTTGATTCGTAAGATAAACTGAGTTCACCAAGACTAAAAGTGGCATATTACTTTGATCAGTGTCTAATATATGGAATCTTTATTCACAAGCCTGAAAGAGTTCTAAGTTTGGTCCTGTCTACTACTTTCAGAAAGGGTATATATTATACCATCATTTTAATCAATAACACATTTAATTCTTGGAAGGTTATGTAATTTGCCTAAAACAGGGCATCACATTTTTCCTTTAGTAGAAAATAAAAAAACAGTTTAAATTGTGCTTTGTTACCAGTTTTATTTTATTATTTAATCAGATTAATTAAGTTACCAACTAATATTTATATCTAAGAAATGCACAAATATGCTTGCTTAGGCCAATACTATGCAAGAATAATTTTGTACTGAGTTATCATATACGACTGCTAAATTTTCAGAAAATTTTCAGGATATGTTAAACTCAGATGTTATTAATGGTTAAATTCTATGAGCTTGCAATTAAATAAATTCTATTAAAAAGAAAGGTAATAAATTCTTAAAACATTACTTTCTATTTCTCTGTGTTTTATAATTATCTATGTTTCTGAGCACCCGGGGGCTTCCCTGGTGGCTCAGACAGTAAAGAATCTGTCTACAATGCAGCAGACTGAGGTTTGATCACTGAGTCAGGGAGATCCCCTGGAGAAGGGAATGGTAACCCACTCCAGTATTCTTGCCTGGAGAATTCCATGAACAGAGCAGCCTGGCAGGCTACAGTCCATGCGGTCAGAAAGAGTCAGATACAACTGAGTGACTAACACTTTCACTCTCATGCCTATTATATCTGCATGGTGGAATTATTATAGACAATGTGCTACTGAAGATCTCTTCCCAGCACTAGACTCAGCAATGTCAAGATAATAGATTGACACTCAGCTATGGTGAGACAATTTACATCTCATAAATTGGCAAAAACTATAATTAAGACTTGATTTATTATTTTAATGATATCTAGAATGGCAGCTGACAAAAAATATCTTGTGGGTCAAACATAGTCTGGAATCTCTTCTCATACATCTCCTTTTAACACAGTGACACACATGTGTTTATGTATTATCTAGAGTTACTCTGGAAATACAAATATGGAGTTGAGCAGTTGTAACTGTAGATCTGCAAGTCCTAAAATATTTACTCTCTGGCCCATTAGAGAAACAGTTTACCAATTTCTGGAATACAGTTAAGATGATAGAGAAACATTAGCAGTGTAGATTAAGATAAAAGTACGTTGTGTCTGTAGCAGTTACATGATCAATACCACAAAAAATGAAGAAATATTCTTCTAGTGTTACCTGATTTGACAAAAAAAAAATTACTTACATCATTGATGGATGAGTGAATTTTCTACATGTGTAGAGTTCTCAAAAAGATTTAGTTTAATATAATATTTATAATGGTGAAAGATAGATCATATATCAAACTTAATGACAATAAATCTCCTGGGAAAAGAGTCAGCTGATTGGATTGCAACAGCATTGTTAAATCATGATTGAGTTGCAACCATAAGGTCGCTATCGACTCATATGAGTATAACAAAAAATCAGTGAAAGCATTCCGAGAGAATTGATGTTTATATGCAATTTGCAGTAAAGAAATATTGTATATTTTATTCTTATTTGTAAATTCTGCACTACTTACCACTTTTTTACTCAGGCAGGAAACATTTACCAGCACATCATTGTATGAGATAAATATTTTTACATTTTTAAAAACCATTTGCTATAAACCAAAAAAATAAATATCACATATTTAAGTAAACATAAACATTTAGAAAACGAAGATCATGGCATCTGGTCCCATCACTTCATGGGAAATAGATGGGGAAACAGTGGAAACAGTGTCAGACTTTATTTTAGGGGGCTCCAAAATCACTGCACATGGTGATTGCAGCCATGAAATTAAAAAACACTTACTCCTTGGAAGGAAAGTTATGACCTACCTAGATAGCATATTCAAAAGCAGAGACATTACTTTGCCGACTAAGGTCCATCTAGTCAAGGCTATGGCTTTTCCAGTAGTCATGTCTGGATGTGAGAGTTGGACTGTTAAGAAAGCTGAGCACCGAAGAATTGATGCTTTTGAACTGTGGTGTTGGAGAAGACTCCTGAGAGTCTCTTGGACTGCAAGGAGATCCAACCAGTCCATTCTAAAGGAAATCCATCCTGAGTGTTCTCTGGAAGGAGTGATGCTAAAGCTGAAACTCCAGTACTTTGGCCACCTCATGCGAAGAGTTGACTCATTGGAAAAGACTCTGATTTTGGGAGGGATTGGGGGCATGAGGAGAAGGGGACGGCAGAGGATGAGATGGCTGGATGGCATTACCAACTCGATGGACGTGAGTCTGAGTGAACTCCGGGAGTTTGTGATGGACAGGGATGCCTAGCGTGCTGTGATTCATGGGGTCGCCAAGAGTCGGACACGACTGAGCGACTGAACTGAACTGACCCATTAATTAAAACTTTATGCACAATCTTCACATAGGGTAACAAAATGTTTAAATCAATAGTTAAGTGCATCTCCTTTGGACTGTCGATCATTTGAGAAGTAAAACTATTCAGAAAGGGTAGCAAAGGATACCATTAAGTGTGTTTAAAATCAGAGAACACTGACCTAAACAGTGACTGAAATATTTCTATCCATTAACTTTGATTATTAAAAAGAATATTTTAAGATTTGATTCAATAGATATATCATATTTAAATTCTAAAAATGATATGGGACAGTTATAGGGATAATTTTCCACTCAAGATTTTGGATCCACTCCAAGAAAGGAAGACTCCCAAATTTCTGGAAACTAAGTAGAACTGAGGGAAAATGAATCATCCAAAATGTGTAACAAACCTTTGCCTATTTATTCACTCTAAAATTACATACCAACTCATAAGTCTCTCTTGCTCAAATTCTGTTAATGGCTTTTTCTAATATTTAAGGGAAAAGTCTATACTATGTAGCCCTTCTGACTTTACCATTCGTAGCTCTGTGAAGTTCTTGCACCCTCTCAGCACTTCTCTAGCAATACTGTCTTCTATGTTCCCAGAAAATACCAGATTTGCTGACCTTAGGGCTTCTGAACTTCTCAGGTGGTGCTGTGGTAAAACAACAAAAACAACAACAACAATAACCCTGCATGCCAGCGGATGGGATATAGAGACTGGGTTTTGATCCCTGGACTGGCAATATCATCTGGAAGAGGACACAGCAGCTCACTCCAGTATTCTTGCCTGGAAGGTCCCATGGATAGAGGAAACTGGTGGGCTACAGCCCAGAGAATCAGAAAGATTAGGACAATTGAAGCAGTTTAGCAGACATGTCCACAAGGGCTTCTACTCTTCCCTTTTTCCTCCATCTAGTCTAAATCAAATCCTTTATGATTATACAGTAGAAATGAGAAATAGATTCAAGGGATTAGATCTGATAGACAGAGTGCCTGAAGAACTATGAATGGATGTTTCTGATATTGTACAGGAGACAGGGATCAAGACAATCCCCCAAAAAAGAAATGTCAAAACGCAAAATGGCTGTCTGAGGAGGCATTACAAGTAGCTGTGTAAAGAAGAGAAGCAAAAACCAAAGGAGAAAAGGAAAGATATACCCATTTGCATGCAGAGTTCCAAAGAATAGCAAGGAGAGATAAGAAAACTTTCCCCAGTGATTTCTGCAAAGAAATAGAGGAAAACAATAGAATGAGAAAGACTAGAGATCTCTTCAAGAAAATCAGAGACTCCAAGGGAACATTTCATGCAAAGATGGTCTCAATAAAGGACAGAAATTGTATGGAACTAACAGAAGCAGAAGATATTAAGAAAAGATGACAAGAATACATAGAAGAACTATACAAAAAGATCTTCATGACCAAGATAATCATGATGGTATGATCACTCACCTAGAGCCAGACATCCTGGGATGCAAAGTAAAATGGGCCTCAGGAAGAATCACAATGAACAAAGCTAGTGGAGGTGATGGAATTTCAGTTGAACTATTTCAAATCTGAAAAGATAATGCTGTGAAAGTGCTGCACTCAATATGCCAGCAAATTTGGAAAACTCAGCAGTGGCCACAGGACTGGTAAAGATCAGTTTTCATTCCAATCCCAAAGAAAGGCAGAAGTAACGCCAAGAATGCTCAAGCTATCACACAATTGCACTCATCTCACATGCTAGTAAAGTAATGATCAAAATTCTCCAAGCCAGGCTTCAACAGTATGTGAACTGTGAACTTCCAGATGTTCAAGCTGGATTTAGAAAAGGCAGAGGAACCAGATTCAAATTGCCAACATCTAGTGGATCATCGAAAAAGCAAGAGAGTTCCAGAAAAATACGTATTTTGGCTTTATCCTGGTGGGCTACCGCCCAGAGAATCAGAAAGATTAGGACAATTGAAGCAGTTTAGCAGACATGCCCACAAGGGCTTCTACTCTTCCCTTTTCCCTCCATCTAGCCTAAATCAAATCCTTTATGATTATACAGTAGAAATGAGAAATAGATTCAAGGGATTAGATCTGATAGACAGAGTGCCTGAAGAACTATGAACGGATGTTTCTGATATTGTACAGGAGACAGGGATCAAGACAATCCCCCAAAAAAGAAATGTCAAAATGCAAAATGGCTGTCTGAGGAGGCATTACAAGTAGCTGTGTAAAGAAGAGAAGCAAAAACCAAAGGAGAAAAGGAAAGATATACCCATTTGCATGCAGAGTTCCAAAGAATAGCAAGGAGAGATAAGAAAACTTTCCCCAGTGATTTCTGCAAAGAAATAGAGGAAAACAATAGAATGAGAAAGACTAGAGATCTCTTCAAGAAAATCAGAGACTCCAAGGGAACATTTCATGCAAAGATGGTCTCAATAAAGGACAGAAATTGTATGGAACTAACAGAAGCAGAAGATATTAAGAAGATATTACAAGAATACATAGAAGAACTATACAAAAAGATCTTCATGACCAAGATAATCATGATGGTATGATCACTCACCTAGAGCTAGACATCCTGGGATGCAAAGTAAAATGGACCTCAGGAAGAATCACAATGAACAAAGCTAGTGGAGGTGATGGAATTCCAGTTGAACTATTTCAAATCTGAAAAGATAATGCTGTGAAAGTGCTGCACTCACTATGCCAGCAAATTTGGAAAACTCAGCAGTGGCCACAGTGGTATGATCACTCACCTAGAGCCAGACATCCTGGGATGCAAAGTAAAATGGGCCTCAGGAAGAATCACAATGAACAAAGCTAGTGGAGGTGATGGAATTTCAGTTGAACTATTTCAAATCTGAAAAGATAATGCTGTGAAAGTGCTGCACTCAATATGCCAGCAAATTTGGAAAACTCAGCAGTGGCCACAGGACTGGTAAAGATCAGTTTTCATTCCAATCCCAAAGAAAGGCAGAAGTAACGCCAAGAATGCTCAAGCTATCACACAATTGCACTCATCTCACATGCTAGTAAAGTAATGATCAAAATTCTCCAAGCCAGGCTTCAACAGTATGTGAACTGTGAACTTCCAGATGTTCAAGCTGGATTTAGAAAAGGCAGAGGAACCAGATTCAAATTGCCAACATCTAGTGGATCATCGAAAAAGCAAGAGAGTTCCAGAAAAATACGTATTTTGGCTTTATTGACTATGCCAAAGCCTTTGACTATGTAGATCACAATAAACTGTGGAAAATTTTTCAAGATGGGAATACCAGACCATCTGACCTGCCTCTTGAGAAATCTGTATGCATGTCAAGAAGCAACAGTTAGAACTGGACATGGAACAACAGACTGGTTCCAAATTGGGAAAGGAATATGTCAAGGCTGTATGTTGTCACCCTGCTTATTTAACTTCTATGCAGAGTACATCATGAGAAATGCTGGGCTGGAAGAAGCACAAGCTAGAATCAAGATTGCTGGGAGAAATATCAATAACCTCAGATATGCAGATGACACTGTCCTTATGGCAGAAAGTGAAGAAGAGCTAAAGAGCCTCTTGATGAAAGTGAAAGAGGAGAGTAAAAAAGTTGGCTTAAAACTCAGCATTCAGAAAACTAACATCATGGCACCCAGTCCCATCACTTCTTGACAAATAGATGGGTAAACAGTGGAAACTGGCAGACTTTATTTTTCTGGGCTCCAAAATCACTGCATATGGTGAGTGTAGCCATGAAATTAAAAGATATTTACTCCTTGGAAGACAAGTTATGACCAACCTAGACAGCATATTAAACAGCAGGGACATTACTTTGCCAAAAAAAAGTCCATCTAGTCAAAGCAATGGTTTTCAGCAGTCATGTATGGATGTGGGAGTTGGACTATAAAGAAAGCTGAGTGCTGAAGAATTGATGCTTTTGAACCGTGGTGTTGGAGAAGACTCTTGTGAGTCCCTTGGACTGCAAGGAGATCCAACCAGTCCATCCTAAATGAAATCAGTCCTGAATATTCTTTGGAAAGACTGATGCTGAAGCTGAAACTCCAATACTTTGGGTACCTGGTGGGAAGAATTGACTCATTGGAAAAGACTGTGATGCTGGGAAAGATTGAAGGCTGGAGGAGAAGGGAGTGACAGAAGATAAGATGGTTGGATGACATCACTAACTCAATGGACATCAGTTTGAGTAAACTCTGGGAGTTTGATGGACAGGGAGGCCTGGTGTGCTGCAGTCCATGAGGTCACAAAGAGTCAGACATGACTGACCGGATGAACTGAACTGAGCCTGATTTTGCCCTAGATATTAATGGTTTTATCCCTTTTGCTCAGATGTTATCCTGAGGGATATTTTTCCCCCCACACTATGCTCTCATATTTTCTCTTTCTCATTGTTCGGACATATATCTATTTGCTGCACAAATGTTATAGTATTTGTTAACTATTCTGTAGTTTTTATCCTCACCCACTAGAATGTTGGAGAATGAAATGGCAGCCCACTTCAGTATTATTGCTGAAAAAAATCTCATGGACAGAGGAGCCTGGTGAGCTACAGTCCATAGGGTCACAAAGAGTTGGACATGACTGAGCAACTAAGACACACACGCTAGAATGTAACCTCTGCAGGAGCAGAGATTTTCCTGTTTTGTTCTTCACAGCATTCCTCAAGCTAATGAGGGCCTGGAAACTAATAGCTGTTCAACAATTAGTTCAAAGAAATTATTGAAAAGGAAAGAAGAAAGTAAGGAAGGGAGGAAGGAAAGTTTTCTTTTCTCTAGTGTTACCTGCCCTGGTGGCTCAGAGGTTAAAGTGTTTGCCTCCAATGCAGGAGACCCGGGTTCAATCCCTGGGTTGGGAATATCCCCTGGAGAAGGAAATGGCAACCCACTTCAGTATTTTGCCTGGAGAATCCCATGGATGGAGAAGCCTGGTAGACTACAGTCCATGGGGTCGCAAAGAGTCCATGACTCTTTGCGTGTCCACGACTGAGCGACTTCACTTCAGTGTTACCTGCCAAGTGCTTTTTAACCAAGTATATATATATCGTTTTGAAGAGAATCCAGACTCATCCTGGCCCACACTTTTAATTCTCATTTACACGTCTTCTTTGTTTATCATACTGGGATTGTGATTATTTGTACTCTTGAAGCAATAATTTTTTATATTCTCTGTTTTTGATGGAAAAATTAACTTCTTGCCAAAATGAAAGTAAAAGAAAATTACCGTTTATCTGTTAACACCCTTTACATTAGATAAAAAATAAGTACTCTAAGATAATTCACATACGGAGAAGCCTGGTAGACTACAGTCCATGGGGTCGCAAAGAGTAGGACACAACTGAGCAACTTCACTTCAGTGTTATCTGCCAAGTGCTTTTTAACCAAGTATATATATATCATTTTGAAGAGAATTCAGACTCATCCTGGCCCACACTTTTAATTCTCATTTACACGTCTTCTTTGTTTATCATACTGGGATTATGATTATTTGTACTCTTGAAGCAATAATTTTTTATATTCTCTGTTTTTGATGGAAAAATTAACTTCTTTCCAAAATGAAAGTAAAAGAAAATTACCGTTTATCTGTTAACATCCTTTACATTAGATAAAAAATAAGTACTCTAAGATAATTCACACATGGAACTACTCTTTTTTGAGTGCAGGAAATTATATTTTGCTGTTAATTTTTTAATACTTATCATCATGAAGGCTATATTTTATCATACTGGGATTATGATTATTTGTACTCTTGAAGCAATAATTTTTTATATTCTCTGTTTTTGATGGAAAAATTAACTTCTTTCCAAAATGAAAGTAAAAGAAAATTACCGTTTATCTGTTAACATCCTTTACATTAGATAAAAAATAAGTACTCTAAGATAATTCACACATGGAACTACTCTTTTTTGAGTGCAGGAAATTATATTTTGCTGTTAATTTTTTAATACTTATCATCATGAAGGCTATAGTAATACTGAATATTACTATATAAAATACTATAAATAAATCAGTTATTAAAAAATTAATTTAGTGGCTTTAAATATTGAGACCTACTTCCCTGAAAGCAAAGGTATACATCTATGATAGACATTAAAACCACACTGCCCCAGGGTTTCTAATTCCTTGACAACATCTATGTTTCAATTTATTGTCTAATGTCAGAAAGATGCCCATATCTGTGACAAATTTCAAATTAAAATAATTATCTTGGGTAAATTTTCATTCTTTTACATTAGATTGGAAAATATAAAGATGTGGGCATTGATTTATCTATCCCCAGGTAGGCTTAATGTTGTATTTTCCTAACACAACCTAACAAATTTATATTGATTGCCTAATATTAGGTGTTTTATTAGACACTGGAGTAATATAATGGTGAATAATGTACAAAAATATTAGCTAACATTATTGAGTATTTACTCCATGTCAGTTACCCTTCTAAGTGTTTTGCTTGTGTTAATTGATTTAATCTTCAGAAAGGAAATATAGCTAGCTTCCTTTTGCTTATTGTATCATTTACCTATCTCAAAATTCAATATTATTCACTATCCAAATTATTCTCCTGATCCTGGGTATCATAAAACACACACGGACACATTTACTTGTCTCAAAATTATATATTTTTGTAATGTAGGAATCACTGTCTTAATGATTTCAAGGTTATTAAAAATCTAAAATCTAAACATCACTAGTCATAAAATTCTGCTGCTATTAGCTTCATTAACCAAGCTGTGTAAGGAAATCAAGGCCCAAAGAGGAAGATTAGAATAATAGCAACACCTAGATAGCACTTACTACAATCCATCTTCTGTTCCACATTCTTTAGATATATTAATCAGTCTTCACTAAATAAACTCATTTATGTCTCAAAGAAACTGTTTGAGGCAATTACTATCATTATCATTCCCATTTCAGAGATGAAGAAACTAGGACTCAGTTGTGTCCGACTCTTTGAGACCCCATGGACTGCAGCACACCAGGCTTCCCTATCCATTACCATCTCCTGGAACTTGTCCATCCAGTCAGTGAAGCCATCTCACACTCTGTCATCCCCTTCTCCTGGGATTGCAGAGCAGTCAAATAATTTGCCTGAGGTTATAAAACAAGCAAATGGCAGAGATGTTGAAGCCAGATAATTTGGCTCCATGATGAATCGCTTAAGAGAATATTTTTAATTAACACAGATAATGAGAAGCTAGAATGATGAGGCAGAAAGATTATAGACTTTAGTGTTAAACACACCTTGATTTAAATCTCATTCAGGTGCTTTCAGGCTGTGAACTACCCAGCAAGTCAATTAAGTGTGATTAGACTCCATGTCCTCATGTACAGAAGAGTTGAGGGTTGGGCTGAGAGGAGAAATCACATCTGATGATCCAATATCTGATGAAACAATAATTTTCTAATGATTCACATTACCTTTTACTGGATTTTGCTAGAGGGCATTTGTAATTATATGTGGAGATTTTTTAAAATTTATCTTTAGCTATTCTTAAAAAAGATTAAAACAGCTAGAGTTTTTCAACACCAATTGTCAGTGAAAGCACAGAGATAGTATTATATATTATTCCCATACTGTTACTACTAGTAAGTCGCTTCAGCCGTGTCCGACTCTGTGCGACCCCATAAATGGCAGCCCACCAGGCTTCACCGTCTCTGGGATTCTCCAGGCAAGAATCCTGGAGTGGGTTGCCATTTCCTTCTCCAATGCATGAAAGTGAAAAGTCAAAGTGAAGTTGCTCAGTCGTCTCCGACTCTTAGTGACCCGATGGACTATAGCCCACCAGGCTCCTCCATCCATGGGATTTTCCAGGCAAGAGTACTGGAATGGGGTGCCACTATTCCCATATTAATAAGTTAAAAGTGTAAAGAATTCTTAGAAAATAGCTTTTAATTATGAAGCAGTGTTTCTAAACTTTGAGAAAACTTTGTACTTTTCTCTTTTTAGGGTTTGTTTCCCAATATGAATAATATTGAGATAGCTAATCTTAGAACTCATTTAGCAATATTCATATTGATTTAAAGTCACAAGCAGTTACTTCACCTCATGTGTCAGTGTTTATTCCTGCCAACATATAATTCCTTCTTGCAGAATATTGGGAATTTTCTCCAAGTAGTTTAAGCAGGAGAGAGAAAGACCTGGGTTGGAGGCAAGGAAGAAGGAGAATAAGGGAGAAGAAGAAGGGGAGGAAAGAGAAGAGAAAAAAGACAGAGAGAAAGAGAGAAATACTGGCTAAGCTCAGTCATAGTATTTAAAGGCATATGCAGCTATATAAGAAAAAAGATAAAGAACAAAGATAAAGAGGATGTCTATTAAGTATTTAACCTGGTTAATTTAACAAGAAAAGTCCACAGTCATATTTTATGTCATCTTCTGCAGTGGTAGAAATTTGGAACATGTTTTGTGTCACATTCTCATTCCACATAATTTCCTTTGTATTTGAAGATAATATAAATGACAAATGCTAGATGAATTTCTCAACTTGTGCACTTACCACCTTGTAGTATGCAGCTTTCACTTCATTATATTTAGATTGTTCGCCTCTAATTATATACTATGACAGGATGAAAGCAGTCAAAATATAAGAAGTATCTACTATATCTATTATAGTATAAAAAATGATTTTACATTGATGGAGATTCCTCAGTGGCTCAGGAGTAAATTTATCTGCCATTCAGGAGATGCAAGAAACATGGGTCTGATCCCTATGTATGGAGGATCCCCCAGAGGAGAAACTGGCAACCCACTCCAGTGTTCTTGCCAGGAAAATCATAAAGAAAAACATTTATTGATATCCTTGTTGAAAGAGAATAAGAGACTTTATTCAGTACTATGGCCATTAGGTATATGGGCTACTGCAAGGGGTTTTCATGTAGGAAGAGGGAGATTGAGCTTAACTCTGAATACAATAAAGAAAAGTGGGAATTTATAGACAAGGAAAGATGGGGGAGGGAGGTCAGTGGGTGGAAAATTACTAAGAGGAAACAGGATAAGGGAGATTTTGATCAAACTAACCTAATAGAATTCTCACTGAAGGCAGGCCAGGGTGATTGGATATCAACTGGTAGATGACAGGATGAGGAATTTGGTCAGATAGTAAGGGAGATTATATGTTAAGGATGGAGGACTCTGGCTAAATCATCTTAGCAAAATTCTTGGGCTTTTAAGGGTATGCCAGTTATGGGGCCTAGTTGAAAAAGGGCATAGAGGAGACTGACTAGAGTTTGGTCAGTAAAAGAATTTTTATTTTAAGATATTTCTTAATATTTCTCTGTCTCCCTCAATAGCTTCCTTACATCTCAACATAATTTTGGAAGGAAAAATAGTAGTAGTAATTTCTCATCTAAGTTCAATTGACACAGTCTTGCCTCCAATTACCAGCTTCCCAAAAGCAGCTTGAAATATAATGACATTTTGCTGAGATGAACAGAAAAATCTTCTCGGTAGAAAAGGTTCAATGCACTTTGCTCATTAATAAACACATTGAATAACAATGAAGATATCATTTGATTGCAGAATTTTAAGTTAGCACTGAGTCAAATAGAATGTTTCAATACTAGTTTAGCATTACAGTATATGACCTATTATAAACTTTCAAGAAACAAGCCAGTACCTTCATTGCTGACAGAGGAAAAACTTATTTTGAGATTAAAGTTCCCTTTTTATCTCTTCTCAGATTCATGTCTGTATCAGTTTCACCCTTCCATTTTTCAAGCAGCTTCTTCAAAGTCTGTATTTAGAGAAGCAGCTGGCCAGTATGTTGTGTCAGTAGTCCCATGAAGTAGCTATCGGGTTTCTGGGGAAAAAAGATTAATTTTAAAAAGTAGTCCTAAGTGTGCTTGCCAGGTGACAGCTGAACTGTTTACAAATTAAAATTTTAGGATGGCAAAAATGAATTAAATTTGAGGGTGGATAGTTTTCCAAGAACTAAGGATGACAGTTACATAAGCATTTAGACATATTCATAGATTTAATATCTTGTTTGTAGCTGTCACTCTATACAAGTTTACGCGCTGGGAAATCATGAGTCACATGCTAAAACATGCATATTTTCTAAGATTAAAGGAAAGCTCTGGATTGTGTCTAATTCATCATTCTACCATCTGTTTAAAGTGGATTTATCACTAGTTACTGGCTTGGAGTAAGTAATCTTTAAAATTTCTATTCAATCTGAACACTGATCTGTAAAATTTCATCTGTCAAGTCGCGGTAGGACTCCTATAACTCAGCCAGCATCATATTTAATACAAATTCAAACAAAAACAGAAAGGATTTTTATCCAGCTGTGGCCAAATTGTAGCTCATTGCTTTAGGGTGTCCTTCTACGAATCTGATTGCTGCAGAGAACAGCTGTATGGGAAATGATATACTTTTCTTATTAATGATACTCAGTTACAAACTTCTGGAGAGGAGGTTTTTATCTTAAAGGGATGCTTGACTTTGGCACAAGGGATGCTTGACTTTGGCACTAAAGTAAATTTACTTAAAATGCAGATCATGGTTATAGCACTAGATCCCAGGTTGTCTGTTAATAAGGTTTAAATTTTTGTTAATACTTTCAGAGGGCAACACTCAGTTCAGTTCAGTTCAGTCGCTGTCTTGTCCGACACTTTGCAACCCGATGAATCACAGCACACCAGCCCTCCCTGTCTATCACCAACTCCCGAAATTCACTCAAACTCATGTCCGTCGAGTCAGAGATGCCATCCAGCCATCTCATCCTCTGTCCCCTTCTCCTCATGCCCCCAATTCTTCCCAGCATCAGAGTCTTTTCCAATGACTCAACTCTTCACATGAGGTGGCCAAAGTACTGGAGCTTCAGTTTAGCATCAATCAGTCCTTTCAACACCCAGGACTGATATCCTTTAGTATGGACTGGTTGGATCTCCTTGCAGTCCAAGGGACTCTTGAGAGTCTTCTCCCACCACAGTTCAAAAGCACCAATTCTTCAGTGGTCAGCTTTCTTCACAGTCTAACTCTCACATCCATACATTACCATGGAAAAAACCATAGTCTTGACTAGACGGATCTTTGTTGGCAAAGTAATATCTCTGGTTTTCAATATGCTATCCAGGTTGGTCATAATTTTCCTTCCAAGGAGTAAGCATCTTTTAATTTCATGATTGCAGTCACCATCTGCAGTGATTTTGGAGCCCCTCCAAATAAATTCTGACACAGTTACACTGTTTCCCCATCTATTTCCAGTGAAGTGATGGGACCAGATGCCATGATCTTCGTTTTCTGAATGTTGACTTTAAGCCCACTTTTTCACACTCCTCTTTCACTTTTGTCAAGAAGCTTTTTAGTTCCTTTTCACTTTATGCCATAAGGGTGGTGTCATCTGCATATCTGAGGTGATTAATATTTCTCCTGGCAATCTTGATTCCAGCTTGTGCTTCCTCCAGCCCATCATTTCTCATGATGTATTCTGCATATAATTTAAATAAGCAGGATGACAATACACAGCCTTGACATGCTCCTTTTCCTATTTGGAACCAGTCTTTGGTATCATGTCCAGTTCTAGCTGTGGCTTCCTGACCTGCATGTAGGTTTCTCAAGAGGCAGGTCAGGTGGTCTGGTATTCCCATCTCTTTCAGAATTTTCACTACTAATGGTCAAAACAGTATGAAGTTCTAAGATGCAGTAGTTAAATGATTTTTATTTTTCCTCTTTTATATTTTGTTTTGTAGTATGCTTACATAAAGCAACAGATTTTCATTTGTCATAAAACCCATTTGTAAATATGACTATATTTGCATTGTATTACATAATTCCTGTACATATCACATTTAGGTGCCCACATTATCTCTGGGAATGTGATGTCATATTTGGTTCTAAGTTAAACCATTTTGAAAATCAGAGCAAAAATATTGACAGTAATAGACTAATGAGTATAATTGTTGAGACATATAAAGCTGTGAAAATTAGATAGAGAAGATATTAAAGGTATAAAAGGGTTTATTTTTAAGAAGAGATATTATTAGAAGGGGTATCTAAATTTAGAACCTAAATTTAGAAGGTTAAAACTGAAGGAGGACAAGTTTGAAGTTTTATTAAGTAGCAAAAGGAAAAGGTATATTGCTTAAGAAAATTATAGTAAAAGAAAAAGAGGGTATCACTTGTAACTAAAAAATGAAAGTGAGGAGAAATAAATTTCATGACTCCTGTTTTACAAACTGTAAAATATAACTAGATTCTAGAAAAACATTGGTAGACTCAAATATCATTGATATATCTTGAACAATTTAGGAAAGATAAGACTGTTCATAGGAGGACTCAACCATTTATGTTTGTTATCTCATGAAAGAACTTTTCAACCATTACAAATCCTTTATTCCTTTTGATCTACCAATTTGTTAGTCAAAGTCCCCAGGAAACTCATTTTAAAGTGTATATGCTAAGAGGCTGTATCTATTTCTATGTTAGTTAGGATTATTTTGTTGAATGCAAAGTTAGCATCAGTAAATAAGGGAATTTCGTAAAAGCTGATGTTTCTTTTTGAAGGACATGTTCCTTCTAAGGACTAAGGAAAGAGCATCGGTTCTACTCAAACTGGAGATTTGAAGAATCTCAACACATTTTCATCTCTCACCTCTGGTTTTCTTTGTGATTCAAGCATATCTATATACGTGAAATGACTCTGGTTTCTGAGCTACATTCATTGACCTGAAGTTGAATCAGTTACCTGGAGGGAAAAATAAATCTCAGGAAAGAACTCTGCATGGTCTAGCTGTGTCTGGTTTCTGGATCTGTGCTAAACAAATGTGGTTGGAGATAGGGTCATTTTACATAAACTGGTGTTTTTATTTGGTAATCATTCAGGTGGCGGAGAGTGTGCATTCTCTAAGAACTTTAAATGCCAAACAGATAAACCTTAAGTGATGATGATATAATATATTTTGCAATCAGATAGGAAAGCAGAAAGATTGAAATTATTCATTGGAAGTGATGGTATGCAGAAATGATCTCTTCTAAATCCTAAAGCATGGGATAAATTTGTGGCATGATTCCAATGTTGTCAATGCTGTACATTACAAATGAAAATTATCCTAATACACTTAAAAATTATTAAGAAATCTAAGTATAACAAAAGAACAAATGGGTATAGATTACCAGCAAACTCACTATAGAAAAAAAAGATATGAGAGTAAATGCCCCAAATCATTCATGACTGAAGATATACAAATGAAGATAAAGTGATATATCATTTTAGTGATTATCATATATAAAAATTATGTGTTACTCCTTGTTGGTGAGGATCTTGGGAAAGCTGCACTCTAATATTCTGGAGAGTATAGTTTTGTTCACTTTCTGGAAGGCAGGTACTCCTATAAACCAAATATACTGCTAAAATATAGCCTTCAAACAAAATAGCAAAATTGTCATGATATTTTAACAAAAATTATATTGATTATAATAGAAAAGAAGCTAGAAACAAAAAGAGTACATTTGTGAAATAAATTATGATAGTATTATATGATGGAATGTTATATATAATGAAAAGGAATGTTTGCTTTTGCTAATATGGAACAAAGAGAGGGAAAGAGATTATTAACTCCTTAACTACAGAAATATTTTTATCACTTTGTAATAACACTTACATGTTTTTTTTTCTCAGAAACTATACATCTGAAATCTTTCTAAGCTCCCAGTATCTGATCATCACCCCACTACTCTAATACCTCCATGACAAATAATTAACCTCAGTGAGAATACAGTTCCCTTGGCTCCATCTCTTTTCAATATCCACAACTTTGTTTTTTTCTTTTTCTTCATCAAGTTTAGATTTCAGGGCTCATAATTATAAACATGCTCTTGCAAACATCCTCAACTCTATCTCTCCTCTCTCTCATCTCTTGACTTTTTAATTTTCTGCCCAGGATGAAACTTCAATCCTGGATTAAATTTTCTATATGCTGTCTGTGAATTCATCTCAAGGGCTGATCTTGCTGAAGTAAATCTCACAACTAAGGTCCAGTGATTGAAGGAGGAGGAGAAGTCAGTGACAGAGGATGAGATAGTTGGATAGCATCACTGACCTAATGAACATGAGTTTGACCAAACTCCAAGAGATAGTGAAGGATAGGGAAGCCTGGAATGCTGGAGTCTACAGAGTCACAAAGATTTGGACATGACTGAGTAGTGACTGAACAACAAAGAGCCCAGTGATTTTATTTTAAATTGATTATTTCAGCACCATTTAATCCATAATGATTGCCTGATGAACTGATTTCCCTATGACCTGATGTGTTTATATTACACCTTCTCCTTTTTCTTAAAATTTCAAATTGTGTATATTTTCCCAGTTACATGTACATTTTCCCAGTTACATTAAGAAAATGAAAGTACTAGATGGACTTAGCCACATATTCTTAACATCACATGCAAAACAACTGCTTTTTCCTTACTTGTTTTTTCCACTTTCCCTCTTGTTACAGTGGAATATTTTCATGTTCTTATAAATTACAAATATTTCTCCTTAAGCTAAATCTCACCCACTCTTATTCTCTCAAAGACCTCCTCCCTCAGTTATTCTCTTTATCCTCACACATACCCAAATTCTTGTAAATATGTCAGCATACTCTGTTAAATCTTATCCTGGAAAACAACACAGAACATTTGTATCCCACATATCTCCTATTACTCACTCATTAATTTGACTTCCACTCCAGAACACAAATTTTGAAATAAACTTTCTCTATTAGCTGTCTCTACTTCTTTACATACAGCCGTTGGTTCAAAAACAACAAACTGGACTTTTATTTCCCCACTTCTTATAACTGAAATTCCTTATTTTAGGTACCCCAAAACTTCCATGGTGCTAAGTATATATATTTATTTATAACTTATATATGTATTGAGATTTTCTGCAGCTTTTAATGTTGGTGGCTACTCCATTCATTTGAAAGGCCTTCTTTATCTCTAGCAGACTTCCCTGGTGGCTCAGATGGTAAAGCATCTGCCTACAATGTGGGAGACCCGGGTTCACTCCCTGGGTTGAGAAGATCTCTGGAGAAGGAAATGTCAACCCACTCCAGTATTCTTGCCTGGAAAATCCCATGGACAGAGAAGCCTGGTGGGCTACAGTCCATGGGGTCACAGAGTCGGGTCACAGAGCAACTCCACTTTCTTTCTTTCTTTATCTAGCACCATACCCTTCTTACATTCATTTGCTTACAATACCTTTTCACTATGATTCCATCAGGCCTTTCTTCAATTCTTATTTCTGTATATTGAAGCTTTCCAAGGATTTATCCTAGAAATAGTTCTTTTTGCTTTGTCCAAAATCTTTTCCTATGAGATTACTGTAAGTGACATCGCTTGAAATAGTGTTAAAAACTGGTATTTCTCAAGGCCAATATCTCTAATTTTAGTTGCATACTTTTTCATTCAACCCTTCCTTTGATATATATTTCTACTTGTAACTTTGGAGAAACCCTCAAAAGTAATATATAGAAAACAATGTTCCTGATTCCTACAGTTGAAAATGGCACCACCAACCCTTCTGACTTAGTTTATTGATTTTTCCATTCCTTCTTTTCTTACTTCTACTTTTTACAAAGCTCTCTTCCTTCTATTCCCAGTATGTATTTTGATTCTGACCTTTACTATTGATTTACACTGACCAACTATAGCCCAGGTCACCATTATCTATAATTCCTCCCAGATTATCAGCCTTCCAAATTGTTTCATGCTTTTTCAATAGGTTATTCACAGAATAATAGGAGTAATCTATTAAAACAAAAACAGCAAAACAAAAGAAAATCACAATATAGAGCTTCACCATTAAACGTGTCACAGCTTATCATGAGTCCTAACACCTGTTGGCTTGATGTGGTTCTGCCTTGCTCTTCAACCTCATGTAATATTGATACCGTGTCTCTCTTTATTGCTACATTGACACCAAGAGATTCTCTTTTCTTGAACATGCCAAGACCTTTTAGAATTTAGGGCATTTGTGTATTGTTTGCTCTAAGGCTTCCTTCAGTTCCTCCCAAAGTTGTCTCATTTTTCTCCTTGTAGTCTGTGTTGTTATTCTGTTTTCACCTTCAAATCATATAAACTTTATCCAACTGGTTTATAAAATAAGAAAATTTATTAGCCCATGTATTGGAAATCCAGATGGTATGCTGACTTCAGGTTATTTTATTGCAATGCATAGACTCTAGTTCTCTGCGACTCTTTGAGGGTTACTTCTGTGGAGGTGACTTTAATCTCAGTGTTTACAAATGGTTACATCATTTCCTGGCTTCAGAGTCACATTCCATAGTATCATATATAGGAAAATGATTCTTTTCTACTGCTTCTATGTTAAGATCTAAGATTTTTTTTAATAACCTCCAAAACGCGAATATATTCTTTAGAACTAGAATTCACAATCTTTCCTGAGTGAATGATTACAGAACAGGAAATATCAGGAGCTATTTTAATTAGTCCTGTGTCATCTGCCTCATCCCTAGGTGCTATTAGTGTCTCTTTATACATATGAGTTGTGGTTATGCAAACACAAATCAGAGTAGTTTCTAAATGAAAGAGAGATGGTAACTACCATATCCTCTGCAAGCACTTGGTTCAAGATTCCTATTTTCAAAGATACCATCTGTGATCATTCTAGTTGAAACATCCTCCACTAGCTTCCTCACTACTAAAGAAGGTGCAAGAAGGTAAAGTCTTATTAACTTTTGTAATTGCTTTAGTGCTTGGCACATATTAGTTGCTATAAGTTCTTTATTTCTGCTCTAACAAATTGTCAGTGACTGAAGCCATGAAATTAAAAGACACTTGCTCCTTGGAAGGAAAGTTATGACAAACCCAGACAACATATTAAAAAGCAGAGACATCGCTTTGCTGACAAAAGTCCATACAGTCAAAGCTATGATTTTTCCAGTTCAGTTCAGTTCAGTCGCTCAGTCATGTCCAACCCCATGAATCACAGCATGTCAGGCATCCCTGTCCATCACCAACTCCGAGTTCACTCAGACTCATGTCCACTGAGTTGGTGATGCCATCCAGCCATCTCATCCTCTGTTGTCCCCTTCTCCTCCTGCCCCAAACCCTCCCAGCATCAGGGTCTTTTCCAGTGAGTCAACTCTTCACATGAGGTGGCCAAAGTAATGGAGCTTCAGCTTTAGCATCATTGCTTCCAAAGAAATCACAGGGCTGATCTCCTTTAGGATTGACTGGTTGGATCTCCTTGCAGTCCAAGGGACTCTCAAGAGTCTTCTCCAACACCACAGTTCAAAAGCGTCCATTCTTTGGCGCTCAGCCTTCTTCACCGTCCAACTCTCACATCCATACATGACCACAGGAAAAACCATAGCCTTGACTAGACAGACAAAATGAGTGTTGGACCATCAAGAAGGCAGAGTGCTGAAGAATTGATGCTTTTAAACTGATGCTGGAGAAAATTCTTGAAAGTCCCTTGGACAACAAGGAGATCAAACCAGTCAATGCTAAAAGAAGATGATAATAAAGCTGAAGCTGTAATACTTTGGCCACCTGATGCAAAGAATTGACTCATTGGAAAAGACCCTGATGCTGGGAAAGATTAAAGTTAAAATGAGAGGATGAGATGTTTGGACAGAATCACTGACTCAAGAGATATGAGTCTGAGCACACTCTGGAAGATACTGAAGGACAGGGAAGACTGGGGCACTGCAGTCCATGGGATCACAAAGGATCAGACATGACTTAGTAACTGAATAACAAAAAAAAATTTTTTTCAGAAACTTAGAGAATTTAAGTGACACAAATTTATTTTCTTACAGTTCTGGAGGGCAAAATCCAAATTATTTCACTGAGCTAAAATTAAGGTATTGGCATGACTACAGTCCTTTCTGGAGAGTTTAAAGGAAAATTCCTTTTCTTGTCTTTTCCAACTTCTAGAATCTGTCTATATTCATTTAGTGGCAATTGAGTCTTTCTCATAATGCTGTATCTATGGTTCTGATTCTACCTCCTCCCTCTTCCACATTTAAAGGAGCCTTGAGTGTAAACAGGACCCACTTAGAATATTCAGGATAATCTTCTTATCTTAAGGTCAGCAATCTTAATTCATCTGCAAACTTAGGGCTTCTTCGTGGCTCAAAGGGTAAAGAATCTGCCTGTAGTGCAGGCCAAGGTTTGATCCAAGGAATGAGAAGATCTGCTGGAGAAGGAAATGGCCACCCACTCCAGTATTCTTGCCTAGAGAATCCTATGGAAAGAGGAGCCTGGTGTGTTACAGTCCATGGGGTTGCAAAAAGTTGGACATGACTGAACAGCTAACACTTTCAGGTGATACAGCATACTCACATTTTTAAGAGAATAGAATATAGACATCTTTGGAGGGCAATAACGGAGATCAGCCCTGGGATTTCTTTGGAGGGAATGATGCTGAAGCTGAAACTCCAGTACATTGGCCACCTCATGCGAAGAGTTGACTCATTGGAAAAGGCTCTGATGCTGGGAGGGATTGGGAGCAGGAGGAGAAGGGGACGACAGAGGATGAGATGGCTGGATGGCATCACTGACTCGATGGACGAGTCTGAGTGAACTTCGGGAGTTGGTGATGGACAGGGAGGCCTGGCGTGCTGCAGTTCATGGGGTCGCAAAGAGTCAGACATGACTGAGTGACTGAACTGAACTGAACTGAATCTACTTCTCACAGATGCCAAATTAACATTTAAGCAATTTAAATAAACAAACAAAATTTTAGAAATAATACTACAGTATGAAATTTGTGGTGTAAAGTAAATTAAATTCTAACAAAATATACTAGAGAATTGTTGTTTAGTTGCTTAGTCATGTCTGATTCTTCCTGACCCCATGGACTGCAACACACCAGGATTCCCTGTCCTTCACCATCTCCCAGAGTTGACTTAACTCATGTCCATTGAGTCAGTGATGTCATCCAACCATCCTATCCTCTGTCATTGCCTTTTCCTCAAGCATTCAATTTTTCCCAGCATCAGGATCTTTTCTAATGAATCATTTCTTCTCATCAGGTGGCCAAATTATTGGAGCTTCAGCATCATTTTCCCAATGAATATTCAGAATGTATTTCCTTTAGATTGACTGGTTTGACTTCCTTGCAGTCCAAGGGACTCTCAAGAGTTTCTCCAACACCACAGTTCAAAAGCATCAATTATTTTGCACTCAGCATTCTAAAAGGTCCAACTCTCACATCTATACATGACTACTGGAAAACCATAGTTTTGACTAGATGGACTTTTATTGGCAAACTAATATCTCTGCTTTTTAATACACTGTCTAGGTTTGGTCATAACTTTTCTTCAAAGGAGCAAGTGTCTTTTAATTTCATGGTTGCAGTCATCATCTCTAGTGATTTTGGTCCCCAAGAAAATAAAGTCAGCCACTGTTTCCATTTCTTCCCCATCTGTTTGCCTTGAAGTAATGGGATTGGATAGATGATCTTCATTTTTTGAATGTTGAGTTTTAAGGCAAGTTTTTCACTCTCCTCTTTTACTTTCATCAAGAGGCTCTAGTTCTTCTTTGCTTTCTGCCATAAGGGTGGTGTCATCTGCATATATGAGGTTATTGATATCTCTACTGGAAAACTTGATTCCAGCTTGTGTTTCATCCAGCTTGGCATTTTGCATGATGTACTCTGCATATAAGTTAAATAAGCAGAGTGACATTATACAGCCTTGATGCAATCCTTTTTCTATTTGGAACCAATCCATTGTTCAGTGTCTGCAGGAGACTTGCTCATGGACTTAATATAATGGAATTATGAAGACAAAGGCCAGAACAAGTTGGAGAAAGAATCATCAGTTCAGTTTAGTCATTCAGTCATATCCGACTCTTTGCTACCCCATGGACTGCAGCACTAAGGCCTCCCTGTCAATCACCAGCTTCTGGAGTCTACACAACCTCATGTGCATTGAGTTTATGATGCAATTAAACCATCTCATCCTCTGTCATCCCCTTCTCTGCCTGCTCTCAATCTTTCCCAGTGTCAGGCTCTTTTCCATTGAGTCAGCTCTTTATATCAGGTGGTCAAAGTATTGAAGTTTCAGCTTCAACATCAGTCCTTCCAATGAACACCCAGGAATGATCTCCTTTAGGATAGACTGGTTGGATGTCTTTGCAGTCCAAGTGACTCTCAAGAGTCTTCTCAACACCACAGTTCAATAGCACCAATTCTTCAACTCTCAGCTTTCTTTATACTCCAACTCTCACATCCATACATAACTACTGGAAAACCCATAGTCTTGACTAGACAGAACTTTGTTGAAAAAGTAATGTCTCTGTTTTTTAATATGCTGTCAAGGTTGGTCCTAACTTTCCTTCCAAGGAGTAAGCGTCTTTTAATTTCATGGATGCAGTCACCATCTGCAGTGATTTTGGAGTTCAAAAAAATAAAGTCTGACACAGTTTCTCCATCTATTTCACATGAAGTGATGGGACTGTATGCCATGATCTGTTTTCTGAATGTTGAACTTTAAGCCAACATTTTCCCTCTCCTCTTTCACTTTCATCAAGAGGATCTTTGGTTCCTCTTCACTTTCTGCCATAAGGGTGGTGTCATCTGCATATCTGAGGTTATTGATATTTCTTCCAGCAATCTTGATTCCAGCTTGTGTTTCTTCCAGCCCAGCGTTTCTAATGACATACTCTGCATATAAGTTAATAAGCAGGATGACAATATACAGCCTTGACGTACTCCTTTTCCTATTTGGAACCAGTCTGTTGTTCCATGTCCAGTTCTGTTGCTTCTTGAACTGCATACAGATTTCTCAAGAGGCAAGTCAGGTGGTCTGTATTTCCATCTCTTTCAGAACTTTCCACAGTTTATTGTGATCCACACAGTCAAGGGCTTTGGCATAGTCAATTGATCATAAATAGATGGTTTTCTGGAACTCTCTTGCTCTTTTGATAATCCAGCAGATGTTGGTAATTTGATCTCTGGTTCCTCTGTCTTTTCTAAAACCAGCTTGAACATCTGGAAGGTCATGGTTCACGTATTGCTGAAGCCTGGCTTGGAATATTTTCAGCATTACTTTGCTAGCCTGTGTGATGAGTGCAATTGTGCAGTAGTTTGAGCATTCTTTGGCATTGCCTTTCTTTGGGATTGGAATGAAAACTGATCTTTTCCAGTCCTGTGGCCACTGCTGAGTTTTCCAAATTTGCTGGCATAGTGAATATAGCACTTTCACAGCATCATCTTTCAGGATTTGAAATAGCTCTACTGGAATTCCATCACCTCCACTAGCTTTGTTTGTAGTGATACTTCCTAAGACCCACTTAACTTCACATTCCAGGATGTCTGGCTCTAGATGAGTGATCACACCATTGTGATTATGTGGGTCATGAAGATCTTTTTTTGTACAGTTCTTCTGTGTATTCTTGCTACCTCTTCTTAATATCTTCTACTTCTGTTAGTTCCATACCATTTAAGGGGCTAAATCTGATAGACCGAGTGCCTGATAAACTATAGATTGAGGTTCATGACATTGTACAGGAGACAGGGAGCAGACCATCTCCAAGGAAAAGAAATGCAAAAAATAAAATGGCTGTATGAAGATGCCTTACAAATAGCTGTGAAAAGAAGAGAAGCCAAACACAAAGGAGAAAGGAAAGACATAACCATTGGAAAGAATCATACTATGTTATAATAGACGTTACTCTCAGAGAGAGGAAGCTAAACAATTCAGCAATCTGTGGACTCCTGAATCACAAAGAAAATGGATATGAAGTAGATGAGTTAGGAGAATACCATTATTTAGGACAATAATTTGGTGGAATACACCGATGAAGGTGGAAGATGAGACCTTGAGTCTATGGACTAAAAGAAAAATGTTACCCCAAGGAGTTAGCTCTGCATGAGGAATTGACACTTAGGTGAGGAATGGAAGAGCAGGAATAAGTGTGTGTGTGTGTGTGTGTGTGTGTGTGTGTTTGTGTTTAGAGGGGTTACAGATATGAAAGTACACAAGAACTGTAGGCGGAGAACATTGGCAACATTCAGTCCCAGATATGGTTTGATCATGGTATTGCAAAGGTGGAGATGATTCTCTTAACTCTGATTCTCTTAACTCTAAACAAGTCTAATGCTCATAACTGTAGTGGCTTGGAGCATAAAGGATTACGGCAGCAAGAGGAAAAGTGAATGATTCTGTGTTCAGCCCTCTATTTCTGATGACCCACACTGATAGGCATCCTTTTTTCTATAGGGGATGAATACCCTGAAGGTTCAGTTCATGATCATCACCAAGGTGAAATTTATCCACCACTGAGCTAAAGAGTTGCAATGAAGCTGCTGTTAGGGAATAATTTAGGACATGTTGGCCAGCCTCTTCTCAAATATAAAGGAAGAAGTGAGTTTAGAACAGGGGAAGCTGACATCTGGATTTCAGTGATGTAACCACTTACTTGCAGATGGAAAATGATTTAATTATTCTAGGAATCCTTATCTTTGTTGATACAGTGCTGTTAACAAACAAACAAACAAACAAAAACCTTATGTGATTTAGAATGCTTCCAAACAGAACCTTATTAAACAAGGACCATCACAGTGTGTTATAATCCACATGATTTGAACTTTACATCATGTAACTTTGGGGCTGCAAGTAGCAAATTTTATTGAGGGTAATGGAACAGGCACAAATAAAAGAGAATGAGGAGTGAGAGTAATATGAAGAAAGAAGTATACTTTAAATTTTGAGATTCAGAAAGCAACCAAAAATGAGAAGGCTTTTGAGTCATGTTCACACATGTGATAATCCATCTGTCAGATAACATTTTTTAATCACTTGAAATTCAGCATGTTTATGAACCCCAACACCTTCCCCAGTTGCCCCATCTTCAGTAATGCCAAGCAACTCGCCAAGGGCATTCACAAGGAGAGGGCATCTGAAGAACATGTTTATGTTCCAAAGTAGGACACCGAAAATCATGTCCTCTCAAATTCTGACTAATATACATAAATAAGTAGCAACCCTTAAGATAAGGAAAAAACTGTACTGCTGCTGAGTTCTGAAGAGGTTAAGTCAGAAAATTTCTGCATCTTAAGACTGATGGGAAAGAAAAGGAAAAAATTCCAGCATAATTAGGTTACCAAGTGCACTAGCAGAAAAGACTAGATTAAAATGAAATTTAGGAGAGTAAAACAGTGTCTAAGACAATGAGATAAAAAACTTAAAAATATTACATGTTCTTTAAGAAAAAAAAAATTTAATGCTATACAGAAAGTATCACCTCATCTTCATTAGGAGATACCAGGGTTCAATATCAAGCTCACGCATACTTATATATTATTGTATACGTCTTAACACATTTATTTATTGTCTTTGTACATTGTCTGGTCAAAGGATATCTTTCGGTATTTTAAAGAAAGAACAACTTTTTAAATGAGTAGAATAATCCAGTTCTGAGGTCTCTTCCTCAAATGAGCAGACTACTATCTTTACAAAGATTATTGCAATTTGCTATCATTCTTTTATGGGAAAGAAAAGGAAAAAATTCCAGCATAATTAGGTTACCAAGTGCACTAGCAGAAAAGACTAGATTAAAATGAAATTTAGGAGAGTAAAACAGTGTCTAAGACAATGAGATAAAAAACTTAAAAATATTACATGTTCTTTAAGAAAAAAAAAATTTAATGCTATACAGAAAGTATCACCTCATCTTCATTAGGAGATACCAGGGTTCAATATCAAGCTCACGCATACTTATATATTATTGTATACGTCTTAACACATTTATTTATTGTCTTTGTACATTGTCTGGTCAAAGGATATCTTTCGGTATTTTAAAGAAAGAACAACTTTTTAAATGAGTAGAATAATCCAGTTCTGAGGTCTCTTCCTCAAATGAGCAGACTACTATCTTTACAAAGATTATTGCAATTTGCTATCATTCTTTATATATATATATATGGTAATAATAGCAAGGTGTGAACAGAAAAAAGCACCAAAGCATGAAATAGTAGTTTCAATCTCTGTTTTTACAGTTGGGACAAAAAAGTTCATTTGGGTTTTTCTGACATATTCTATGAGAAAAATTGGAACAAACTTTTTGGCCAACGAAATATTCTTCTAAAGAATAAAAATATTGTTTTTTGGAGTTTTTTATTCATTCCAGAGACTACTATGCACCAGGCTTTTTGGTAGTCTGGAATATGGAGGCAAAGAAGAGGGATGCTTAATAATATTGTTTAAAAAAGGTTTCTTCATGGAGGTGACAAGATAAATCTTCCTGAAAAATAATGATATACTGGGCAAAAAAAGCATGGTGGTATTTTCAATGGCACTAGGCTAGGATGTCACATCAGTGACTCACAACCAACCAACCACACCCTACTCTATCCTTTGTGCAGTCCTGCCTACACTGATCTAAGCTTAACTACTTGGCTTCCAACTATAGCCAATGAGATCTTAGCAATGTAATGTAAGCAGAAGTTACAGTTAATGAAACAGGTCTTTGTAAATGTATAACTTAACCAAATCTAATGTAAGCTCATCCATATCATTTTTCCATAGGAGTTTCATGGAAAAGTCTTCAAATTTAAGTTAGACATGAGATGACACCACCAGGCTTGGTACCCTATATAAAGTGTTATCGACGAGTAGCAGAAAAACAAAAAGGAGTACTACATAAAGAAGTAATAAAGATCTTGTGGAATTGTCTGTATTGTTGACTAATGGAATTGTCACACAAAATTCTAGGACAATAATTTGTGTTTATAGATTGAATCTGAAATGAACAAATTTAAAACATCAAGCAAACATAAGATCTTTATAATTGAACTTCAAGAATTTTATCTTGATATCTACAGAGGACTTTTACTTTATTGTTTTATTTAGATATTCAAGTCTATAACAAATTTGTTGAGACAAAGTTTCAGATCACTATTGCTTTATTTCTCTTGTGTTTTGAAAAGAAGATTCATGGTGTATGATTTGAGTTTGAATTCTTTGAATGTTAGATGGTAATTGAGGCATAAATTTCTTCATTGCAGGAATCATATTGGAAAGATTATCTGCATTTGTTTTGAATTTTCAGTTCAGATTCTCAAAATTGAGCCAAAAATATAATATAAATGGCTGGTAAACAGTTCTAGTATCTCTGATTATTATCAATACAATGGAAAATTTGAGAAATAACAGAACAAGCCACAAAAATTTATCTTTATTCTTTCAAAGCACAATTTATTTGAGCAGCTTTGTATTGGTCAGTTCACTAAATTACTGTTGTCACCTGGAATAGTACAGATTTAAAGTAAGAAAATCTAGATTTGAATCCTGGCTCAGCAATTTATTTGTTAAGAATGAAGTTAACTTTAAAATTTTCAATTTTCTCTTCTACAATAGAGTGTTATAAAGACAAAATTAGATAAAATAAGTAAAGTAAGTAAAGTACTACACATAGACCCTAGACTATCATAGAGCTGAATTATTATTTTTAATTGAAGTATAGTTGATTGCCAACATCTGTTGGATCATAGAAAAACCAAGAGTTTCAGAAAATTTTCTACTTCTTTATTGACTACGCCAAAGACTTTGACTGTGTCGATCACAATAAACTGTGGAAAATTTTTCAAGAGATGGGAATATCAGACCACCTGGCCTGCCTCCTGAGAAATCTATATGTATCTCAAAAAGCAACAGTCACAGGTGGACATAGAACAACAGACGGTTCCAAATCGGAAAAGGAGTATGTCAAGGCTGTATATTGTCACCCTGCTTATTTAACTTCTATGCAGAGTACATCATGAGAAACACTGGGCTGGATGAAGCACAAGCTGGAATCAAGATTGCTGGAAGAAATATCAAAACCTCAGATATGAGGATGACACCACCCTTACAGCAGAAAGTGAGAAAGAACTAAGGAGCTTGATGGAAGTGAAAGAGGAGAGTGAAAAAGTTGGCTTAAAGCTCAACATTCAGAAAACTAAGATCATGGCATCCGGTCCCATCACTTGATGGCAAATAGATGGAGAAACAATTTGGAAACAATGACAGACTTTATTTTGCAGGACTCCAAAATCACTGCAGATGGTGACTGCAGCCATGAAATTAAAAGATGCTTGCTCCTTAGAAGAAAGATTATGACCAACCTAGATAGCATATTGAAAAGCAGAGTCATTACTTTGCCAACAAAGGTCTATCTAGTCAAGGCTATGGTTTTTCCAGTGGTCATGTATGGATGTGAGAGTTGGACTGTGAAGAAGGCTGAGCACCGAAGAATTGATGCTTTTGAACTGTGGTGTTGGAGAAGACTCTTGAGAGTCCCTTGGACTGCAAGGAGATCCAACCAGTCCATCCTAAGGGAAATCAATCCTGAATATTGATTGGAAGGACTGTTGCTGAAGTTGAAACTCCAATATTTTGACCACCTGATACGAAGAACTAACTCATTGGAAAAGACCCTGATGTTGGGAAAGATTGAAGGCAGGAGGAGAAGGGGATGACAGAGGATGAGATGGTTGGATGGCATCACTGACTTTATGGACATGAGTTTGAGTAAACTCTGGGAGATGGTGTTGGACATGGAGTTCTCCTGTGCTACAGTCTACAGGAGTCACAGAGTCGGACACGACTGAGTAACTGAACTGACTGACTGATATTCGGTTTACAATGTTGTGTTAGTTTCAGGTATACAGCAAAGTGGTTCCATTATAACTGTCTATATATTTTTTTCAGATTCTTTCCCTTAAGTTTGTTACAAAATGTTGAGTGCAGTTTCCTATGCTACAGTACATTCTTATTGAATATCTAGTTTATATATAGTAGTGTGTGTATGTTAATCCCAACTCCTGATTTTTTCCCTCCCCACCTCATTTCCCTTTTGTAACCATGAATTTTTTTCCCTGTCTCTCATTCTGTTCTGTGCATAAGTTCATTTTAATGTTTTTATTTTCCTCTCCAGATTCCACATATAAGTGATATCATGTGTTATTTGTATTTCTTTGCCATATTTAGTATGATAATTACTTAGTATGATAATTTCTAGGTCCAGCCATATAAGAGCTTAATTATTATTAAGGTTGTGTGTTTTTTTTTTTTTTTTGTGGAGGGATAACTTTTCTCTGTATTCCACCATTTCTAGGAAAAGGAATTTCCATCTATAATTTTGACCTTTGGATCTATATATAACTACTGCCTAGGCCAATATCTAAGTAGTGGAAGAAAGACATCTTTAAAAAAATACTCAATTTGATATTGTTAATTTACCAAATAACCTAAATGTCCTTTATCAATCTTTTGTTCTTGGTAAACTTAAACTTTCCCTCAGGTGGAGAGTTTGGAGTAAGTAAGCTTATTCTCCCATCTTACACATACTTACTTTTATCTTTCCTAGTAAAAATAGCCACATTACATTTTCTGTAGGATCTCTCTATTGTTTTCTGTCTCAGTTAGTTTAAAAACACATTTAAATAGAGGGGTACTGATTATTGGTTCCCGTTTGACTCTCTAAACTGCCACAGAAAAAAAATAGTGCAAAAAATTTATTTCAGACCAAATGTTTGATGGTGGATTATTGGTTATGACTTTATGGAATGCTAATTTATGGTAGAGATTCTAGCCCTAAAGGAAAGGTTTTCATAAAATATTGTTTTCTGATGATATTGTTAGTGCCAGTTCATGATGCACAGTGAGGCCAAGCATACTGAAACACTGGAATTTGTAGTCATTCAGTTGTGTCTGACTCTTTTTGACAACATGGACTACAGCACACAGGCCTCCCTGTCCATCACCAACTGCTTGAGTTTACTCAAACTGATGTCCATTGAGTTGGTGATGCCATCCAACCATCTCATCCTCTGAGGTCCCCTTCCTCCCACCTTCAATCTTTCCCAGCATCAGGACCTTTTCCAGTGAGTCAGTTCTTCACATCAGGTGGTGAAAGTATTGGAGTTTCAGCTTCAGTCCTTCTAATGAATATTCAGGACTTATTTCAGCTTCAGTCCTTCTAATGAATATTCAGGACTTATTTCATTTAGGATGGACTGGTTGGATCTCCTTTCAGTATAAGGGACTCACAAGAGTCTTCTCCAACACCACAGTTCAAAAGTATCAACTCTTCAGCATTCAGCTTTCTTTATAGTCCAACTCTCACATCCACACATGACTCCTAGAAAAACTATAGCTTTGACTAGACAGAACTGTATTGGCAAATTAATGTCTCTTTTTTAATATGCTGTTTAAGTTGGTCATAGCTTTTCTTCTAAGGAGTGAGTGTCTTTTAATTTCATGGCTGCAGTCACCATCTTCAGTGATTCTGGAGCCCTCCAAAATAAAATCTGTCACTGTTTCCATTGTTTCCCGATCTATTTGCCTTGAAGTGATGGGACCGGATGCCATGATCTTAATTTTCTGAATGTTGAGTTTTAAACCAATGTTTTCATTCTCCTCTTTCACTTTCATCAAGAGGCTCTTTAGTTCTTCTTCACTTTCTACTGTAAGAGTGGTGTCATCTGCATATCTGAGGTTATTGATATTTTTCCAGGCTTGTGCTTGATCCCAACTTGTATTTCATCCCAGCTTGTGCTTCATACAGCCTGATGTTTCCATGTACTCTGCATATGAATTAAATAAGCAAGGTGACAATATAGAGCCTTGACATACTCCTTTTTCTATTTGGAACCAGTTTGTTGTTCCCTGTCCAGTTCTAACTGTTACTTCCTGACTTGCATAAAGATTTCTCAAGAAACAAGTAACGTTGTCTGGTATTCCAATCTCTTGAAGAATATTCCACATTTGTTGTGATCCACACAGCCAAAGGCTTTGTAATAATCCATAAAGCAGAAGTAGAATTTTTTTTTTAACTTTCCTGCTTTTTGATGATCCAATAGATATTGGTAATTTGATCTCTGGTTCCTCTGCCTTTTCTAAAACCAGTTTGAACATCTGGAAATTCATGGTTCATGTACTGCTGAAGCCTGGCTTGGAGAATTTTGAGCATTACTTTACTCATGTATGAGATGAGTGAAGTGGTGCAGTAGTTTGAATATTCTTTGACATTGCCTTTCTTAGGGGTTGGAATGAAAAGTTACATTTTCCAGTCCTGTGGCCACGGCTGAGTTTTCCAAATTTGTTGACATATTGAGTGCAGCACTTTCACAGCATCATCTTTTACGATTTGAAGTCGCTCAACTGGGATTCCATCACCTCCACTAGCTTTGTTCGTAATGATGCTTCTTAAGGCCTACTTGACTTCACACTCCAGGATGTCTGGCTCTAGGTGAGTGATCACACAATTGTGATTATCTGCCTTGTGAAGATCTTTTTGTAGAGTTCTTCTGTGTATTCTTGCCACCTCTTCTCAATATCTTCTGCTTCTGTTAGGTCCATACCATGTCTGCTTTTATTGGTCCATCTTTGCATGAAATATTCCCTTGGTATCTCTAACTTTCTTGAAGAGATCTCTGGTCTTTCCCAATCTATTGTTTTCCTCTATTTCTTTGCATTGATCACTGAGGAAGTTTTTCTTATCTCTACTTGCTATCCTTTGGAACTCTGCATGCAAATGGGTATATCTTTCCTTTTCTCCTTTACCTTTCACTTTTCTTCTTTTCACAGCTATTTGTAAGCCCTCCTCAGACAATCATTTTGCCTTTTTGCATTTCTTTTTCTTGGGGATGGTCTTGATCACTGCTTCCTGTGTAATGTCATGAACTTCTGTCCATAGTTCTTCAAGCACTCTGTCTATCAGGTCTAATCCCTTGAAGCTATTTGTCACTTTCACTTTTTAATCATAAAGGATATGATTTAGGTCATATAAAAAGGTCTGGTGATTTTCCCTACTTTCTTCAAGTCTTAATTTGGCAATAAGGAGCTCATGATCTGAACTACAGTCAGCTCCCAGTCATGTTTTTGCTGCCATCTTTCGCTGCAAAGATAGTCAATCTAATTTCAGTAACTACCATTTGGTGATGTCCATGTGTAGAGTCTTCTTTTGTGTTGTTGGAAGAGAGTGTTTGCTTTGACCAGTGCATTCTCTTGGCAAAAATCTGTTAGTCTTTGTCCTGCTTCATTCTGTACTCCAAGGCTAAATTTGCCTGTTACTCCAGGTATTTCTTGACTTGCTGCTTTTGCATTCTAGTCCCCTGTAATGAAAAGGACATCTTTTTTCAGTGTTAATTCTAGAAGGTCTTGTAGGTCTTCATATAACCATTCAACTTCAGCTTCTTCAGCATTACTGCCTGGGGCACAGACTTGGATTACTCTGATATTGAATGGATTGCCTAGGAAACGGAGAGAGAATATTCTCTCTTTTTTTGAGATTACAGCCAAATACTGCATTTTAGACTCTTTTGTTGACTGTGATGTCTACTCCATTTCTTCTAAGGGATTCCTGCCCACAGTAGTAGATATGATGGTCATCTGAGTTGAATTCACCCATTCCAGTCCATTTTAGTTTGCTGATTCCTAAAATGTCGATGTTCACTATTGCCATCTCTTGTTTGCCTACTTCCAATTTGCCTTGATTCATGGACCTAACATTTCAGGTTCTTACGCAATATTGCTCTTTAAGGCATCAGACCTTTCTTCCATCACCAGTCACATACACAGCTGGGTGTTGTTTTGCTTAGGCTCCATCTCTTCATTCATTCTGGAGTTAGTTCTCCACCAATCTCCAGTAGCATATCGGGCACCTTCCAACCTGGGGAGTTCATCTTTCAGTGTCCTATTTTTTCCTTTGCATATTGCTCATGGGGTTCTCAAGGCAAAAATACTGAAGTGGTTTGCCATTCCCTTTTCCATTGGACCACATTTTGTCAGAACTCTCTACCATGACCCTCCATCTTGGGTGGCCCTACTCATCATGGCTCATAGTTTCATTGAGTTAAACAAGACTGTGGCCCATGTGATCAGATTGGTTAGTTTTCTGTGATTGTGGTTTTCACTCTGTCTGCCCTCTGATGGAGAAGGCAATGGCAACCCACTCCAGTACTCTTGCCTGGAATATCCCATGGACAGAGGAGCCTGGTAGGCTGCAGTCCATGAGGTCGCTAAGAGTCGGACACGACTGAATGACTTCACTTTCACTTTTCACTTTCATGCATTGGAGAAGGAAATGGCAACCCACTCCAGTGTTCTTGCCTGGAGAATCCTAGGGATAGGGGAGCCTGGTGGGCTGCTGTCTATGGAGTCTCACAGAGTCAGACACGAATGAAGTGACTTAGCAATTAGCACCCTCTGATGGAGAAAGATAAGAGGCTTACAGAAGCTTCTTGATGGGAGAGACAAACTGATGGGGAAACTGATCTTGTTGTGATGGGCAGGACCATGCTCAGTATATCTTTAATCCAATTTTCTGTTGGTATGTGGAGCTGTGTTCCCTCCTTGTTATTTACCTGGGGCCTAACTATGGTTGAGGTAATGAAGATAATGGTGACCTCCTTCAAAAGGATCCATGGAGGCACAGCTGCACTCAGTGCCCTCAATACTGCTGCAGGCCACTGCTGACCCACACCTCCACCGGAGACTTTTGGACACTAATGGGCAAGCTGGGTCAGCCTTTCGTGGGGACACTGCTTCTTTCTCCTGGGTCTTGGTGCACACAAGGTTCTATTTGTATGTCCAAGAGTCTGTTTCCCCAGTCCTGTGTAAGTTCTGAGGGCTTTATGGTGGGGTTAATGGCAACTACCTCTAAGAGGGCTTGTCTTATGCCATACACAGGTCTGATGCACACAGAGCCCCTGCCCCTGTGGCAGTCCACTATTGACCTGTACCTCCAAAGGAGACACTCAAATACAGTTCTGTCTCAGTCTCTGTGGGGTCTCTGGGTTCTTGTGTGCACAAGGTTTGTTTGAACCCTCGAGCAGAGAATGGTTCATTGTAGGACCAAGTGAATCATGATCTAAGAGCCTCAAGCCCCTGGAAGAGTTTTGGCAAAACTTTTTTAAAAACTTGTTAAGGGAGAGTTTGAACAAGGGTATACAATAAGCAGACAGGGGTGCTGCACTCATGAAATTAAAGGATTGTTGCTCCTTGGAAGGAAAGCTATGACAAATTTAGACAGCATATTAAAAAGTAGAGACATCACTGTCAACAAAGGTCTATATAGTCAAAGCAATGATTTTCCCATACATTTCCAGTCATGTAAGGATGTGTGAGTTAGACCATAAAGAAGGCTGAGAATGGAAAAACTGATGCTTTTGAAATGTGGTGTTGGAGAAGATTCTTGAGATCCCTTGGACTGTAAGGATTTCAAGCCAGTCAATCTCTAAGGAAAACAACCCTGAATATGCATTGAAAGGATTGACACTGATGCTGAAGCTCCAATACTTTGACCACCTAATGCAAAGAGTTGACTCATTGGAAAAGGTCCTGATATGGGAAAGATAAAAGGCAAGAAGAGAATGGGATGACAGAGGATGGAATGGTTGGGTTGCATCATTGACTCAATGGATATGAATTTCAGTAAACTCTGGGAGATGGTGAAGGGCAGGGAAGACTTATGTTCTGCAGTCCATGGAGTCACAAAGAGTTGGACACAACTGAGTGACTGATTAACAATATAATCAACTCATGCACAATTATCTGATTGGCTAATGGTGAGATAACAGGGCTATGTCACAGAGGATAACATTTTTTAGGCTCTAGGAGGCCTAGATTGTGTACTCAAGGTTATCAAGTAGTTAATATCTTCCATTTGGTGGTGGTTTTAATGGCAACCCACTCCAGAACTCTTGCCTAGAAAATTTCATGGATGGAGGAGCCTGGTAGTCTACAGTCCATGGAGTTGCAAAGAGTCGGATATGACTGAGCAACTTCACCTTAGTATCTATAAAACAATTTAGGAAATTTGCATTAGATACAATTATCTGATACTTCAGAGAGAGTTAAAGCAGAAGATATGGAAGCAGGGTCTGTTCCAGAAGGCTCCATCAGGTCTTGCTTGGTTACAGTATTCAAGCAGGTAGCATTTATTTTTAATACACATATTCAAAGAAAAAAATGCATAAAAATTTGCTGTTATTAATGATTACTAAATTAGTAGGAGCATAAAATCTGTATCTTAAATTTTATAAACCCATTAAAATACATCAGGCTTAATAATAATCTCATTTAAGGGCTACTACAACAATCATTATTCTAATGACACACTCAAAATAGAGAGTAGGTATTTTCAATTAATAAACCAAATATAAAGCTGGAATGTAGTAATAGGGTGTTCCTTTAAGTATATTTTATATATTTATTTATTGATGAAATGATACTAATGGAAATGTGTGGATCCAAGTGCATGCATGTTCATAGAATAAAAGCCTTCTTTGAAGCTGTCATCAAGTCTAAGCTTGCTCTGCTCACCACACAATAGGCCAATAAATCTGAGAAATGAGATCTTGAGGCAAGGAATACAACTTTATTCAGAGAGGAGGCTGACCCAGAAGATGACAGACTAACATCTCAACATAACCATCTTGTAGGGGCCTGGATGCCAGATTATTTTTATGAATAAGAGATGCAGGGGGTGAGGAAACAAAGTAAGAAAACCATTTAATTCTTGCAAATATCTCCTTGAATGACAAACCTCAGGAAGGGAGATTTATTAGTTTCTTTTTTTTATTTTACAGTCATTTCACAGGTGATGTGAAATGGAATATGTCCTGCCATATCAATAAAAAATAATGTCACAGTTATCTGTGATTCTTGCCCTCCAGACGTGAATTTCAGACCTGCTGACGTGAGAAACACTGGGTTGGATGAAGCACAAGCTGGACAGGGAGAAATATCAATAACTTCAGATACGCAGATGACACCACCTTTATGGCAGAAAGTGAAGAAGAACCAAAGAGCCTCTTTATGAAAGAGGAGAGTGAAAAAATTGGCTTAAAACTCAACATTCAGAAAACTAAGTCATAGTATCTGGTCCCATTACTTCATGACATAGATAGGGAAACAGTGAGAGGCTTTATTTGGGGGGGGGGGTGCTCCAAAATCACTGAAAATGGTGACTGCAGCCATGAAATAAAAAAGACACTTGCTCCTTGGAAGAAAAGTTATGCCCAATCTAACAGCATATTGAAAAGCAGAGACATTACTTTGTCAACAAAGGTCCGTCTAGTCAAAGCTATGGTTTTTCCGGTAGTCATGTAGGGTTGTGAGAGTTGGACTCTAAAGAAAGCTGAGCACCAAAGAGTTGATGGTTTTGAACTGTGGTGTTGGAGAAGACTTGTGAGAGTCCCTTGGACTGCGAGGAGATCCAACCAGCCTATCCTAAAGGAAATCAGTCCTGAATATTCATTGGAAGGACTGATGTTGAAGCTGAAACTCCAATACTTTGGCTTCCTGATATGAAGAACTGACTCATTTGAAAAGACCCTGATGCTGGAAAAGATTGAATGTGGGAGGAGAGGGGGACAGCAGAGGATGAGATGGTTGGATGGCATCACCGACTCTATGGACGTTAGTTTGAGTAAACTCTGGGAGTTGATGATGACAGGGAATTCTGATGTGCTGCAGTCCATGGGGTTGCAAAGAGTCGGACATGACTGAGCGACTGAACTGACTGACAGGCTGACTGACAAGTGGCATCACTCTCCACATGAGAAACTCAAGGATGCCATAGTCATTCACAGGTGGGGAAGACCAGGTTATCTCCCTGTGAACTAAACGAAGGAACATAAGAGTCAGGCAGAGGGAGGCAGGGTTCCCTGAGGTAGGCCATTACGCATGCTTATAATAACCAAAGTGGCAAAACAAAGGTTAAACCAGAGAACCAAATTCAGCATGGTGTCAAAATTAACCTTTTCTGGTTTCAAAGCTATGGCTAATTAAAATTTTTAGACTTGATTCATTCAGTTTTATACAGTTTGTTAAACTAGTCACAAATAGTGGACCCAGCAGTTCTAAGACATAATGATAGATGTGAGGTGCACTTTGTAGTGAAATAAAAATGATTTGGAATTCAGGAATATTCAGAAACAGCTTAATTATGCCTCTGTATTAAAAATTCCTCTTTAGAAAAGATCAAAGTAGGTTTGGTCTGTAATCTTTAGTTAATATCTTTGTTATATGTTTCATTACATTTTACATGCCACATGTCTATTTTTCCAAATATATCCAAGGAAAATATTTTCTGTAACATTTAGCAAATAATCTCATTCATATTTCTATAACAAGATTATATCATTCATTTCTGTACCATAAATGCATTATATCCTATTGTGAATCATATAATAAAGAGTTTTTAGGAAAGATTTTATGAATCTCTGAAGAAAAATTAAGACATCTGTTAATCTGCATTCTTATATTTTATTTTATCAGATATGCAATCTTAAAAAAGTCATTAATCTTTTAAATCAAATAAAAAATATATAGGATTAAGGTATTAGAGAAATCATAAATATAAACTCAATATATAAGCTCAATCTAGGTACTTAGGGAATGCAGAGTTTCCCAAAGCAATCATACTTTATAGAAATATTGCTTTACCAAATAAAACAGAGGGAACAGTTGTCTACTGACAGTTATGTTCGCATGGCTGTAGTCAGCAGGAATGTTATGAGTCCCTGTTGCCCATGCAAGTCATCAAAACATGTTTTCATTGAGAAGAGAGGGATTAGGGAACTATTTTTTTTTTAATCTTTTAGAGTTTTATTAGATTCATGGCAAAATTGAGTGGAAAGCACAGAGATTCTCACACACTCCCTGCCAGCATAGTTTTCCCCTTCATTAACATCCCCCACAAGAGAGGTGCATTTTATAGGTGAATCTACATTGACACATCATTATCAGTCAAAGTCCATAGTTTACATTAGGTTCACTTTTAGCATTATGCATTCTGTGGGTTTAGACCAATACACAAAAACATATATCCACTGCTACAGGATCACACAGAGTACTTTACTGAGATTTTAATACTCTGTGTCTATCTAGTCATCATTCCCTCTTCTCTAACCCTGGCAACCACTGATTATTTTATGATCTTCATATTTCTGCCCTTCCTAGAATGCCATGTAGTTGAAACCACATATTAGATAGACTTTTCCAATTGATTACTTTCACCTACATTACATATACACTTAAGTTTCTTCCATGTCTTTTTGTGACAATAGCTCTCATTTATTAAAAATTCCTAAATAATATCTCATTATCTAGACATACCTAGTTTGTTTATCCATTAGGGAACTATTTTTATAAAATAAGTTATGTCCTTATGAGACAGCATAATGAGTTAGAAATTTTTGAAATCTAGCTTATGTTTGTCTATCCTCTTTTACCTTCACTTTAACGCAGAGATGAATTTGGTTTATTCTGTCACTTAATGGATATAAATTCTTTAAATGTGCCTGATAGACATGCTGTAAGATTTCAGATGAAATTTTAATACAGGATGTAACTGTATAGAACTGCAATCAAATGAACTAAGGGCTTTCTTTTCTTTTTCTTCCAAATCTCTCCTCATCCATCCTGTGTTGGCTTCATCCTCATGCTTGGTAGTAAGGTGGCTTTAACAAAACAAGGTCTTATCACACCCAGGCAAGCAAGTAAGACTATGTCTTCCTGGGGAATTTAATAAGTTTAAGAGATCCCCCAATATAATTTCCCCTCATATCTCATTGGCCAGGATGGAATATTCCATTTCTTAAATGAGCCTCAACAAGATAAATGGGATCCCCTTAGGCCTGATACAATAGCGACTGGGTTTTCAGCTCCTCCCCTCCCCCAGTACAAAACTGCAAGGGGGAGAGTTGTGGACTTGAGTACTTAAGGTTCAGTAAGGAATACAGATGGAAAAAATGCTAGAAGGTGACAGCTTCTATCACGCAGATGATATAAAGGAATCTAAAAGTATGTATATATACTAATTGCTATTAATATAAAAAGTAATGATATGTTTCCAAATATGTTACAGTATTGTTCATTAAAATCAATGTCATTTACTCCCATCAATGATTTAGGATCTAAATATCTGGAATTACTCTTCATATGGGATAGGAATAAGCCATGTAGACAAAGTACTGTGTTCATAGAGATTATTCTTCTGATACACTGAGATTTTTTTTCCCAATGTTAATCAAATAAAATCAATATTTATTTTCTCAAAATACTATCTAAATAGTTATTCATGTAAATCATTCAAGAAGTGCTGACCAAGCATTTTATTAAAGTCAGTATGAGCTAAAAGGGGATAAAAGCAAAGTATATACTTTGCCATTAAGCCTATGTGTTAACAATTAGTAACAGGTCCGTTTAGTCATTTAGTAACTAGTCAATAAGAATTTTTTAATTAATCAGGAAATTTAGATTGGATGTAAGGTGAATACTGAGAACTGATAAAGAAGTCTATAAGTAAGAATCGGAGAAGGCAATTGCACCCCACTCCAGTACTCTTGCCTGGAAAATCCCATGGATGGAGGAGCCTGGTAGGCTTCAGTCCATGGGGTCGCTAAGTCGGACACGACTGAGCAACTTCACTTTCACCTTTCGCTTTCATGCATTGGAGAAGGAAATGGCAACCCACTCCAGTGTTCTTGCCTGGAGAATCCCAGGGACGGGGGAGCCTGGTGGGCTGCCGTCTATGGGGTCACACAGAGTCGGACACGACTGAAGTGACTTAGCAATAGCAATAGCAATAAGTAAGAATCCTCTTTAAGGATTGGACTTTTATTTTTCCCTAGTCACTAATTAGCTCTTTCTCTTCTTTTTTTTTTTTTTTTTTTTTAGCAAGTAATATTTCTATCTTTACTTATTATCATTTGTCTTATTCTCGAGCATGCTTTCTCCATGTATCAGTGGAGCTGACTCTATGGATTAAGATTTTGTAATCCTTACTGCCAGTGCTGCTTCTAGAAAGAAAAGGATCAAGTATCTGTCCTAAAAACATCTACTTCTGCTTTATTGACTACACCAAAGCCTTTGACAGTCTGGATCACAATAAACTGTGGAAAATTCTTCAAGAGATGGCAATACCAGACTACCTTACCTTCCTCCTGAGAAATTGTATGCATGTCAAGAAGCAACAGTTAGAACTGGAATGGAGCAACAAACTGGTTCCAAATAGGGGAAAGGAGTAAATCAAGGCTGTATCCTTTCTTATTTAATTTATATGCAAAGTACATTATGCAAAATGCCAGACTGGATGAAGCACAAGCTGGAATCAAGATTGCTGGGAGGAATATCAATAACCTCAGATATGCAAATGACACCACCCTTACAGCAGAAAGTGAAGAACTAAAGAATCTCTTGATGAAAGTGAAAGAGGACAGTGAAAAAGTTGGCTTAAAACTCAACATTCAGAAAACAAAGACCATGGCATTCGGTCTCATTACTTCATGGCAAATAGATGGGGAAACAGTGGAAACAGTGGCTGACTTTATTTTGGGGGGCTCCAAAATCACTGTAGATAGTGACTGTAGCCATGAAATTAAAAGACACTTGTTCCTTGGAAGAAAAGTTATGACCAACCTAAATAGCATATTCAAAAACAGAGGCATTACTTTGCCAACAAAGGCCTGTTTAGTCAAAGCTATTGGAGAAGGCAATGGGAACCCACTCCAGTACTCTTGCCTGGAAAATTCCATAGATGGAGGAGCCTGGTAGGCTGCAGTCCATGGGGTCGCTAAGAGTTGGACACGACTGAGTGACTTCACTTTCACTTTTCACTTTTATGCATAGGAGAAGGAAATGGCAACCCACTCCAGTGTTCTTGCCTGAGAAATCCCATGGACAAATGAGCATGGTGGGCTAAAGTCCAAATGGTTGCCAAAGTGCTGTACTGACTTCATCACTAAACAACATCTCTTCTTCAGCATCCACAGTTGTTTAGTCACTAAGTCTGACTGTTTTGTGATCCCATGGTCTAGCCTGCCAAGGTCCTCTGTCCGTATAATTTCTCAGGGAAGAACATTGGAGTGGGTTTTCATTTCCTTCTGCAGGGGACCGTCTCAATCCAGGGACTGAACCCTCATCTCCTGCTTGGCAGACAGATTCTTTGCCATTGAGGCACTCAGCATCCATACTATATCTAAAAATGCTATTTATTGGACAAACTATATTCCCACACCTGTAGTAATAAAGGCAAAACAAGTTGACATGTGTCAGGGAAGGCCAAGAGACGCTAAGCTAATGAAAGTAGATATCTATTACATGATATTTAGAAAGAAAATAAACTCAATTCATAGCTTAAGTACAAATGGTAAAAGAAATTGAAGTGTCTTGAATATATCCTCTTGAAAACGGAAAAATCAGAGATTTCACTGATAAAAACTGGGAGATACATTATTCTTTCATAGCCCCAGGGGACTTAACTAAGTGGTTGACAAATGGTGTAAAATAGGATTTTAATGAATATGTCAGTGAATAAATGAGTGAAAAAAGGTAAACTTGATAGATCATTTAAATGTCTGCTATGTGTCAAGATTTTATTGGAAATACAAGGAATAAAATGACCCAATCTTTATCTTCAAGGAAATGAACCTTATTGGGGAGGCTATAATTATGGCAAAAGTCACATATTGAAATATGCCAGCAAAGTATTCCAGAAGTAAAGGCAAGATGATTAATATCAAGAGGTCTGAAAACATTGTAAAAGAATCAGAGGAAACTTTTAAATAAAATTACATCTGTTTGGGGCTTTGATGATGGATAGCACATTCACTAAGTGTTGGCTGACATATTTCAAGATGTTATTGACATAATTCAAGGATATACTATGTATATGACTTATGGTTTAAACCAATCAAGTAATGACATTGTTGCATATAACAAACATTGCTGAGTTCCTACAATGTAGTCATGCAGTTCTTAAAACTAGGGTTATAGAGATGAATTGAACATTTCTCATTTCAACTTACATCTTAGTTGAGAGGTTCAAACAAATAGGGGAAAAATAAAAAAGGAGAAAAACACATCAATAAGTGTACAAACATGAATATTCATTATCTATTATCCTCAAGTATAAAATTAAATGTAAAATCAGTGTTTTCTTTGCAATTCAGGTAAGAATTGTGAGCAATATAAAAGCACTATGATCAGAGACTCAATTAACTGTCATAATATTAAATATAAGTCCTGGAGTAAATCAAAGGGGCCAGAAAAATTTAACTTGACAATTCCTCTTTTCTCTATCAATTAGAACATTAAAAATCAGCCAAGAGGACTGAAAGAAATGATTCTTAATTTATGTCAGTTTTATACATTTTTATTATACATATTGATGTCAATAAATGCCACTTGGGCTTTCAAATAAATGATGTCATTAAACTAAATACACTATATAAGGTATTATAGTGGGCTGATAATGTAAATAATCACAATGGCTACACATTTAGGAGAATTATATGTTATTATTGAAAGCTCTATCTGTATTTATGTTTATTGCATTAATATAACATATAATATTAGATTTATTTATACAGTTAAATCTGGATAACATGAGATACTCTCATAAAAAGCTATCTGTTAAAATATCTCACTAAAAAAAAAGCAAAGAGAAATAATTTGTTATCTTTTGAAACAAATTACAACATTGTAATGTCAAATTAAGTCTTTCTCTTTACATGGAAAGTGGCTTGTTGGGATTTTAGAGATTAAAATAAACTGATTTTACGGAGCATTTTGAATATTGGCTTAAATATTCATCATTATGGTGTGATGCATTGATGAGCCATTATAGTACTATTGAACCCCTCAATGTGATAAATGAATTTATCGAGCTAATTATTTAAAAAATTCAGATAAACCTTTTAAAAATAAATCTCAGGATAGTTATAATCTTTATAGTTGTGTTCAAATACATGCAGGGCAAGATTTATCAGAAACCAGCTGGGCTTCCTGGGCAATGCTCCACAGTAGCTTAGAAGAAACTCTCCTGGTGTTAATTGGCAGTTTGTTTTTCACAGGACCACTGTGGCTAATTGATGTCCCTGGAGCTGTGAGGAAAGAAATGAGAGAGAAATGATCCACTTCCCCATTCTGATTCCTTAATTTTAGAAAATTGCTGAAACAAATAACAACTATATATAATCCAGACTTCATTGCCCTTTGTTCCCTCTAAATCTCATGTTATTCTAATAATGTGCATTCTGCTCACATAGTTTTATATTCAATGAAAATTGTTTCTGCATAAATAGTTTTCTTTTTTGGAAAGATGACACTGACATCCTGCCTTAATAGCCTGGGGTAATTATCCTATTTTGAAACAGAGTCTTTGTTACATTTGGGAAACCAATATATATGTATTCTTTGTCAAGTTTACAACTCTTATTTTAACATGAATACAGTTTTATTCTAAATTCTCATATATATTTAAATAATTAATCATGTAGCTATCTTTTGATTTGAAAGATTAACTTGATTTGTTTAAGATATTCCCCTTCACCCCCATTCCATTTTTCTATGAAGAGTTACTTTAGGGAATTACCTGGCAGTCCCGTGGTTAAGGACCGTACTCTTCCATTGCAGGGGGCACAGGTTCCATCCCTGATCAGGAAACTAAGATTCTGCCTGTTGTGCTTACTATGTGGCCAAAAACAAGACAAAACAAAACCAAGAGTTACTTGAAAAATATCTTCTATAGAAGCCATTTGATTTTGGTTTTAATTAATATTTTAGTACTTCTTCAGGAAATGCTGTGTTTTTTGTTTTATTTTTCATAATGGGGTGCAATTGTTTCTGTTTTAAGGGGAAAAAAATCCAGGCCAAACATAATATGATTAATTGAAGACAGGAGAATATGTGAAATAATTTTTCTTGCAGTTTCTACTCCATTCCCTACTCTTTCCACCCTGTTAACACGTTTGGATAACAGACTCACCTCACTGAGCAATCTTGCCCACTAGCTTCTCCTTGGTTTTATTTATTTATTTTTAAAAATGTTGGGGGGAGTATAGTTGATTTACAGTGATGTTAGTCTCGGATGTACAGCAAAGCACATTAGTTGTATATATGTATGTATATATATATATATATATATATATATATATATACTCTTGCTGTTTTTAGATTCTTTTCCCATGTAGACCATTACAGAGTATTGAGTAGAGTTAATTGTTCTATATACTAGGTCCTTATTAGTTATCTATTTTGTTATAGTAGTGTGTATATGTCAATCCCAATCTCCCAATTTATTCCTCTTCCAGCCCTTTCGACCCTGGTAACCATAAGTTTGTTTTCTTCATATGACTCTACTTCTGTTTTGTAAATAATTTTATTTGCATCCATTTTGTGATTCCACATATAAGAGATATGATAGGATATTTTCCTTTGTCTAACTTCACACAGTATGACAATCTCTAGGTACCTCCAGTTGCTGCAAATGGCATGATTTCATTCTTTTTATGAATATTCCATTGTCTATATGTACCACATCTTTTTTATCTATTCCTCTGTCAATGGACATTTAGGTTGCTTCCATGTCCTGGTTATTATAAAAAGTGTTGCAATGAATATTGTAGTGCATATATCTTTTCAAATTATGATTTTCTCTAGGTTTAAGGCTAGGAGCTGGATTCCTGGGTCATATGGTAGTTCTGTTTTTAGTTGTTCTCCATAGTGCCTGCACCATTTTACATTCCTACCAACAGTGTAAGAAGGTTCCCTTTTCTCTACATTGTCTCCAGCATTTATTATTTATAGAATTTTTTATGATGGCCCTTCTGACTGGTGTCAGGTGATATCTCATTGTAGTTTTAATTTGCATTTCTCTAACAATTAGTTCTGTTGAGTATCTTTTCACATGCCTGTCAGCCATCTGTATGCCTTCTTTGGAAAAACATCTATTTAAATCTCTCACCCATTTTTAGATTGGGTTTTATGCTCAAAATTCTCCAAGCCAGGCTTCAGTAATATGTGAACCATGAACTTTCAGATGTTCAAGCTGGTTTTAGAAAAGGCAGAGGAACCAGAGATCAAATTGCCAACATTTGCTGGATCATCGAAAAAGCAAGAGAGTTCCAGAACATCATCTATTTCTGCTTTATTGACTATGCCAAAGCCTTTGACTGTATGGATCACAACAAACTGTGGAAAATTCTTCAAGAGATGGGAATACCAGACAACCTTAACTGTCTCTTGAGAAACTTGTATGCAGGTCAGGAAGCAACTGTTAGACTGGACATGGAAAAACAGACTGGTTCCAAATAGGAAAAGGAGTACGTCAAAGCTATATATTGTCACTCTGCTTATTTAAATTTTATGCAGAGTACATCATGAGAAATGCTGGACTGGAAGAAGCACAAGCTGGAATCAAGATTGCCGGGAGAAATATCAATAATCTCAGATATGCAGATGACACCACCCTTATGGCAGAAAGTGAAGAAGAACTAAAGAGCCTCTTGATGAAAGTGAAAGAAGAGAGTGAAAAAGTTGGCTTAAAGCTCAACATTCAGAAAGCTAAGATCATGGCATCTGGTCCCTTCACTTCGTGGGAAATGGATGGGGAAACAGTGGAAACAGTGTCAGACTTTATTATTGGGGGCTCCAAAATCACCACAGATGATGATTGCACCATGAAATGAAAAGATGCTTACTCCTTGAAAGAAAAGTTATGACCAACCTAGACAGCATATTGAAAAGCAGAGACGTTGCTTTGTCAACATATGTCCATCTAGTTAAGGCTATGGCTTTTCCAGTAATCATGCATGGATGTGAGAGTTGGACTATAAAGAAAGTTGAGCACCGAAGATAGATGCTTTTGAACTGTGGTGTTGGAGAAGACTCTTGAGCGTCCCTTGGACTGCAAGGAGATCCAACCAGTTCATCCTAAAGGAAATCAGTCCTGGGTGTTCATTGGAGGGACTGATGTTGAAGCTGAAACTCCAGTACTTTGGCTGCCTGATGCAAAGAGCTGACTCATTTGAAAATATGCTGATGCTGGCAAAGATTGAGGGCAGGGAAAGAAAGGGATGACAGAGGATAAGATGGTTGGATGGCATCACCAACTCAATGGACATGGGTTTGGATGGACTCCGTGAGTTTGTGATGGACAGGGAGGCCTAGCGTGCTGCGCTCCATGGGGTCATAAAGAGTCGGACACTACTGAGCGACTGAACTAAACTTATATGTATATATATTTATATATATAAACATATATATATATATATATATATATATATACAGAGAGAGAGAGAGAGAGAGAGAGCTCCATTAGCTTTGTGTATTTTGGAGGTGAATCCCTTGTTGGTTGTTGTGGTTTCCTTGGTTTTAATGAATGCTGAGCACTAGCAAGGGAACTTCCCATGTGGCTCAGTGGTAAATAATCCACCTGCCAATTCAGGAGACACAGGGGATGCAGGTTGGATCCCTGTGTTGGGAAGGTCCCCTGGAGTAGTAAATGGCAATCCAGTCGAGTATTCTTGCCATGAAAATTCCATGGACAGAGAAGTCTAGAAGGCTACAGTCTATGAGGTCACAGAGAGTTAGACACAACGAGTGACAGAGCACATTCACACATGCACACTAGCAAGATTTCAGGAAGGGGAGACTGAATTTGGACTATATATTCCCTTGGCTCCTTCCCTGTTTGTGCCATGAACCATGGATTTTTTTTTTTTTTCCACCACGTAAAGCCAGATCTTCTACAACTTTTCTATTTTCTTTTTCTGGCATGATAAGTGATCCTCTTCTTACCCCTTTGGTCATAAGAGGGCCATTGATGCTAGGACCATCATACTATCCCCATGATCTGAATATCTCACTAGAATTTTCTCATTCCTTTATTAAATAGAGTCATTATTAAATTCTTTTCAAATGAATTTGTGTACATCATCTCTTTCTTCCAAGACCCTGAATAATATAGGGAATTATTTCCTGTCACTACTATTCTTATTCTGATTAATTGCAGTTATTTCATTAAATATCTATTACAGTTTAGTAGAGTATAACATATATAGCAATAATGTGTGTACTTGCCTTTCACTATATTAGATTGTGTAAATGAAAGCAAAGACCTTGTCTAATTCATTTTACCCCTAAAGAACACCTAGCACAGGGATTTGCATTTTGGGAACTCAAGTAATATTTCCTATAGGTTGAATTATTTATGGGTAAATTAATTCTAGGTGAGTTTATTTGTTATTTATTTTCTCTTTTCATGCATGGGAAACAAAACTCTCAAAAATATATTTCTTTTTCTCTTCAAATAAGTTTCATTTAGCTAATAAATAATTCATTGTAAAAGAAAATTATTTCTTTCTATTTGGGTAATACAATATCACAAGTGTTGTAAGTAAAGCTATAGAATATAAAGAATTTACCTTTTGTACTTCCTCTGCAGATTTTTAATGGAAGGTAAATTGAGTGTTAAAACATCATATATGAAATACGAATACAAATAATTATGAAAAATGTGCATAGTATATACTGATTAGTTAAGATACAAATGCATGTGTACCTATATATGTATTTCTCTATATACATAAGAATACTTTTTGTGCAATGTTTGACAACTATTAAAGCTTAAAAAAACAATATTAGGTAGATTAGCCTTCACCTAGACCAGATATTTGTACTACTTTTCTTATTCACTCTGGCTACCTTGAATAATACAGTTTATCCTTCTACTATGTCTAATTCATTTTCTTAAATTTATATTACAACCTGTAATTGTGACTAACAGTGCATCAGTTCTCCAAAATTGTCTATTTTTTTGTTTTGTCATTTTGTTCTACCTTATTTTGTACCATTTTATTGAGGCATGATTGACATATCAAAAGCTGCACATATCTAATGTACACAAACAACATTAGAAACTAACTTCTATTTGAATTCCAAGAAATCCACAATCTGTAGTTAAGTGTGAGTAAGCATTTTCTTCATTCATTAGTTCATATGTACTTCTATTTACTTGTCTTCTCAAGCTATATGGAAAATTGTTGATTCCTCTTAATCTCAGTTAAGTGACAACACACAAATGACTAAAATCATGCATCCTCTAAAGATGTGTAACTATTCTTAAGACTTTTTTCCTTAGCCATTTTACTTCTCTCACTATTTTATCTCTCTTATTAATCTACTTCCAACTTCAGTTCAGTTCAGTTCAGTTCAGTCGATCAGTCATGTCTGATTCTTTGCAACCCCATGAATCACAGCACACAAGGCCTCCCTGTCCATCACCATCTTACGGAGTTCACTCAGACTCACATCCATTGAGGCCGTGATGCCATCCAGCCATCTCATCCTTGGTCGTCCCCTTCTCCTCCTGCCCCCAATCCCTCCCAGCATCAAGGTCTTTTCCAATGAGTCAGCTCTTCACATGAGGTGGCCAAAGTACTGGAGTTTCAGCCTCAGCATCATTTCGTCCAAAGAAATCCCAGGGCTGATCTCCTTTAGGATTGACTGGTTGGATCTCCCTACAGTCCAAGGGACTCTCAAGAGTCTTCTCCAACATCACTGTTCAAAAGCATCAATTCTTCAGTGCTCACCCTTCTTCATAGTCCAACTCTCACATCCATACATGACTACGGTAAAAACCATAGCCTTGACTAGACGGACCTTAGTCGGCCAAGTAATGTCTCTGCTTTTCAATATGCTGTTTAGGTTGGTCATAACTTTCCTTCCAAGGAGTAGTATCTTTTAATTTCATGGCTGCAGTCACCATCTGCAGTGATTTTGGAGCCCCTCAAAATAGTCTGACACTGTTTCTAATGTTTCCCCATCTATTTCCCTTGAAGTGATGGGACCAGATACCATGATCATCGTTCTCTGAATGTTGAGCTTTAAGCCAACTTTTTCACTTGTTTCTTTCACTTTCATCAAGAGATTTTTTAGTTCTTCTTCACTTTCTGCCATACGGGTGGAGTCATCTGCATACCTGAGGTTATTGATATTTCTCCCTGCAATTTTGATTCCAGCTTGTGGTTCCAAATAGGAAAAAGAGTACATCAAGGCTGTATGTTGTCCCCTGCTTATTTAACATTTGCCTCACCATCTATCACTTTCTCTAGCTACTCAAGCTAAATTTTTCTTTTTAATTCATCACAAAATCCTATTGTTTCTAAATCTGAAATGCTTCCTAAATAAATCACTGCTCTCCATTTCCCAATACACTATTACTTACTTTAGTTCTTCTCTGTACAATTGACATAATCCCTTTTCTGCTTCTAGTGTCCCATCACTACTAATACACCTCAATTCTGAACGTTGTGTTTTAGCCAAAACAAGGCATAACAAAACAGAAGACAAATCTGATCATGCCACAGTTCACATTAAAAAAAAAAACTTTTCTTTTTTTTAATAAGTATTATAAAAATTATTTGTTATTAACTGAAGTTCTAACTCTGTAACTTGATGTAAGGTCCTTTAGATACAGATATTTTCAACCTCATCCTCTGTGATATTCTACCTCATATCACATTCTGAACTCACTGTCCTTCTTGATCTTCTTATACTCACTTCTTTAAGTAGTCTCAGTCATCAGAAGGTTTACATAACATTCTCTTTACACTCCCAATGACCTTTCATCTTTACTAATATGTTAATATGCTACTCATCTTATAAAGCTCAATCAAGTCTTACCTCACCTGTGGAGCTTTTCCACAGATGTATACTTTGAAAAAAAAATTCAAAAATTATGTTTTTCTTATGTTGTTATAGTATATTAGGATTGGAAGCGAAAGTGAAAATGTAGTCACTCAGTCATGTGTAACTCTTTGCAACACAATGGGCCATAGCCTCCAGACTCCTCTGTCCATAGAATTCTGCAGTCCAGAATACTGGAGTGGGTAGCCATAGCCTTCTCCAGGGGATCTTCCCAACCCAGATTTCAAGCCCAGGTCTCCTGCATTGCAGGTGGATTCTTTACCAGTTGAGCCACCAGGGAGAGTGGATTGCTATTCCCTTCTTGAAGGGATCATCCCGAACCAGGATTCAAACCCAGGTCTCCCACATTGCAGGCAGATTCTTTACCATCCGAGCCACCAGAGAAGCCCACATTAGGATTAATCAAGGTAATACTAAAGCAGTGGATATCTATTTTTTCATCTTAAAATATATGACATTTTCATATAATATTAGTTTCTCACTGTGGGTCGCACAGAGTCGGACACGACTGAAGCGACTTAGCAGCAGCAGCAGTGACAGTGATTCTTGTGAGAGTGTGTGTGTGTGTGTGTGTGTGTGTATGTGTATGTGAGCGTATGTATGTGTCTCAGGGTTGGTTTCTAAAAGACTGATTGGAAAAAAGCCTCATAAGATACTTTCATTTGCTTTTTTTCAGCTTTGACTTCATAAAACAGGATTCCTATTTTGTTGATCCTGCTCAATACTTGGCAAATTTTGTTTAGTTCAAATTAAATGAGTAATTTATTATCTTAAATCAGTAGTTCTTGATGGGAGTTGACTTCTCTGCAGGGGATATTTAACAGTATCTTGAGACAATTTTGGCTGTGAAACTGTGTGCAGAGAGCAGCTGGAATCTAGTGACTAGTGGCTAAAAATACTGCTGAACATCCAACAATGTATAAGACAGTCTCACAAGAAAGAATTATCTGACCCAAAATATCAATAGCACCAAATTTGAGAAATAGCCTTAAATCTCTTGCCTAGCATAGCTTAACACAATTGAAGTTCAATACACATGAATGGAATTGAATTAAAAATTAGCATTATGGGTTCCCTGGTGGCTCAGAGGTTAAAGCGTCTGTCTGTCTCCAACACGGGAGACCCAGGTTCGGTCCCTGGGTTGGGAAGATCCCCTGGAGAAGGAAATGGCAATCCACTCCAGTATTCTTGCCTGGAGAATCCCATGGATGGAGAAGCCTAGTACGTTACAGTCCACGGGGTCGCAAAGAGTCGGACACGACTGAGGTGCTTCACCTTCACCTTTATAGCAAAAGTTGGAAATATAAACAATTAATACTTTATTTCAAAGATAAGAATGTTTACTTTCTGGTAAAAATTAATAAGCCATGATTATTTCATAATTACAATTTTTTTTGAGTCATTCTACCCCTGTGTGTGTGTATGTGTGTGTGTGTTAAGTTATTCAGTCATGCCTGACTCTTTGTGACCCCATGGACTGTAGTAGCCCACCAGTTCTCTGTCCCTCCTCTGTCCATGGGATTCTCCAGAAAAGAATGCTAGAGTGGATTGCTATTTCCTTCTCGAGGGTATCTTTCCAACCCAGGGATTAAACCTGCATCTCCTTGCATTGCAGGCAGATTCTTTACCATCTGAGCCACCAGGGAAACCCTTATTCTACTCCTTATTAAATTTTAATTCATTTTTCCAGATTGTATGTTCACACATATCAACAGAAACACACATACGTATTGGAAAAATTATTCTTTTATGTTGTAGTTTTATAACAACTATGAAAATATTGGCATATTTTAAGTATAGTTTTGTTGATCACAAATTTTGTTGATTTTGTAAGTGACAGTGGTATCTTAAGTGTTATCAATCAATTCATCAACTATGTTAATTTATAATTTATCTAATATAGCCAATTAAATAATAAAATTGAATAATCCATCATCTAACCATTCTTAATCTTGCTTGCTCAAGTATGGCACCATAGAACCAAAGAAATTAATATTAAAATGGCATTGTGTAGCACAATATTTATTATATCTTCAAGGCTTTAATATAAAAGTTTCTTTGTTTATAAATCAAAAATAACTTTTCTTACTCCACAGATAAAATTTAATTAAAATTTGCAAATAAACTCTTGTCATAACTCCCTTTTACTCTCACAAGCAATGAAACTCCTGATTTACTAAATGAACTCAACTTGTTTTAGATCTTACCCAGTTGAATAGACTCAGAATCTTCCTTTGCATTGCATCTGCAACAATGATATCAGAAAATGATTTCATAGAAGTTTCTATATACATTCATAGTTCATAACTGATAAAAATTAGATATATTACTGAATTAAAACAACTATGTTTTTAAATGTTATCTTGAAGTTATATAAAAGGAAAATTTGTATTATTTTTATGAGTTGGGTTTGGAGATGAGGGGGCTTCAGTTTTATATTTACCATAGATCTTGAAAGTGTTTGCATCAGGACTGTCAGGATCCTAATTGCTGAGATATGTGGTAATAAAGAAATAAGTGAACTTGCTTTAAAGAAAATGAGATAGTAAGGAAAAGAAGTTTTTGTGCACATAATGGTGGCTGTCACTCAAATTGACCTATAGTACAAGATTGAAGGAGACTTGACTGGAAGCATTCAGTTCAGTTCAGTTCAGTCGCTCAGTCGTGTTCGACTCTTTGTGACCCCATGAATCGCAGTATGCCAGGCCTCCCTTTCCATCACCAACTCCTGGAGTTCACCCAAACTCACATCCATTGAGTCGGTGTTGTTATCCAGCCATCTCATCCTCTGTCATCCCCTTCTCCTCCTGTCCCCAATCCCTCCCAGCATCAGAGTCTTTTCCAGAATAAACTCTTTGCATGAGGTGGCCAAAGTACTGGAGTTCCAGCTTTAGCATCAGTCCTTCCAATGAACACTCAGGACTGATTTCCTTTAGGATGGACTGGTTGGATCTCCCTGCAGTCCAAGGGACTCTCAAGAGTCTTCTCCAGCACCACAATTCAAAAGCATCAATTCTTCGGTGCTCAGCTTTCTTCACAGTCAGACTCTCACATCCATACATGACCACTGGAAAAACCATAGCCTTGACTAGACGGACCTTTGTTGGCAAAGTAAATCTTTGCTTTTTAACATGCTATGTAGGTTGGTCATAACTTTCCTTCCAAGGCGTGTCTTTTAAAGTCATGGCTGCAATCACCATCTGCAGTGATTTTGACTGGAAAGATTAGAAAAGGGCAATTCTTTATACGAATTCAAGGCAGCATGGTTTTGTAGGTTATAGTGAATTAAACTGAATGTTGTTTATCTTAATAGAGTTACTTTGAAGAATGTTAGGGCATGGAAACGAGAGAGAGAACGGCCTAACTATAAGGTGGATTATACACTATTTAGAGTTTAAAATTTTCCCTTCCTCAAGTATAGGAACTGAGACCTAGACAGGAAGAATGAAGGATGTCTCATCCTCCCTGATATTTAGCTTGGAAACTTAAATATGCAATTAAAGAGAACACACAGTCCTGAGCTGAAATAAAACCTAACCAACAATATTTGATTAATTTTAATATTAACTTTAATTATAATTTATTAATAAAATTTTTGCTTTGTTACGAGGATATATTTTCTAAATCTGAAATTGCATGGTTTGAAGGTCCATTGATAAAAATGACAATTTATTGTACATCTCTCTTGGTGTGTGTATATATATATATATAAACAGTAAATTTCATATGCATATATATCTACATATGTGTATGTGTGTATAAGCACTCATATGAATAGAAGAGAGTGAAAAATTTGGCTTAAAGCTCAACATTCAGAAAACAAAGATCATAGCATCTGGTCCCATCACTTCATGGGAAATAGATGGAGAAACAATGGAAATAGTGGCAGACTTTATTTTTTGGGGCTCCAAAATCACTGCAGATGGTGACTGCAGCCATAAAATTAAAAGGCGCTTACTCCTTGGAGGAAAAGTTATGACCAACCTAGATAGCATATTGAAAAGCACAGACATTACTTTGCCAACAAAGCTCCATCTAGTAAAAGCTATTGTTTTTTCCAGTAGTCATGTATGGATGTGAGAGTTGGACTATAAAGAAAGCTGAACTCCAAAGAATTGATGCTTTTGAACTGCAATGTGGAGAAGACTCTTGAGAGTCCATTGGACAGCAAGGAGATCCAACCAGTCTATCCTAAAGGAGATCAGTCCTGGCTGTTCATTGGAAGGAGTGATGTTGAAATTTAAACTCCAATACTTTGGCCACCTGATGCAAAGAACTGACTAATTGGAAAAGATCCTGATGCTGGGAGGGATTGGGGGCAGGAGGAGAAGGGGATGACAGATGATGAGATGGTTGGATGGCATCACCAACTCAATAGACATAAGTTTGAGTAGACTTAGGGAGTTGGTGATGGACAGAGAAGCCTGTCATGGTGCAGACATGACTGAGCAACTGAACTGAACTGATGAATAGGAAATATGATTTTATTTATATCAACATTTTTGTATCATTGGATTAGTTATATTTATTTCTATAATTCTCTGTCTTAATGTGTATTTTCAAGGTAATAGTTAAATTTTTTATAAGTTGTGTATTTAAATAGCCTAGCAGGCTACAGTCCATGGGTCACAAAGAATATTCTAAAATTAAGAGATAAAATTAATTGTATATTTTTATCAGATTTTCACTTCAAATAAACACTTGAAATGCATTGCTGCTAAGTCACTTCAGTCGTGCCCAACTCTATGTGACCCCATAGACAGCAGCCCACCAGGCTCCCCTGTCCCTGGGATTCTCCAGGCAAGAACACTGGAGTGGGTTGCCATTTCCTTCTCCAATGCATGAAAGTGAAAAGTGAAAGTGAAGTCGCTCAGTCGTGTCCGACTCTTAGCGACCCCATGGACTGCAGCCCACCAGGCTCCTCTGCCCATGGGATTTTCCAGGCAAGAGTACTGGAGTGGGGTGCCATTGCCTTCTCCTGAAATGCATTAGACTTCCTCAAAAATGATCTAAAAATTGTAATTATATATTTCCATTCTTAGGATATCACTATAGCTGTACATGTTCTCATTTCCATTCTTAATGCATTTATTCTACCAATAGAAAATTATTTAATTTACTTTCGTCCAAATTGAAAAGATGCCTAACTCATTCACTGTGCATCTGTAAAATAAGCATGGATATAGTTCCCTGGTAAGGAAAATATTTGGTTATAAAAAAATTATATTCATTAAAATCCTTTTTAAATAATAAATTTATATAGTTCCTTGAAAAATTAAAATATTTTAGTTTTTACTTTTTTAAATATAACATTTCAACAGAAAAATATGCCATTTTAAAATCATTAAAACAGTACTATTTGCTGTTACTTACAAGTAGCTTTATAATATTTATCTCATATCTGTAAACTATTTTAGGATTTACAAGATATAGTCACAAATCTCATGTGATTGTATACTCCAAAAATAAATGGGGTTTTGTGTTCTTTGTCTTCAGAAAAAATAACTAACTCAGAAGTTTCCCGTAGTTTTAATGAAAGGACTATTCTAGGGATATGGGAAATGAAGGAAATAACAGAGGATGCCAAACCACCTAGATATTAGCAACAACAAGAAGCCGTTCTGATCACTAGTGCCCTGCAGGGAAATAGGGTTTTGCTATTAAGTTCACAGTGGAGAAGGCGATGGCACCCCTCTCCAGTACTCTTGCCTGGAAAATCCCATGGACAGCGAAGCCTGGTAGGCTGCAGTCCATGGGGTCGCGAAGAGTCAGACAAGACTGAGCGATTTCCCTTTCACTTTTCACTTTCACGCATGGAAGAAAGAAATGGCAACCCATTCCAGTATTCTTGCCTGGAGAATCCCAGGGACAAGGGAGCCTGGTGGGCTTCCATCTATGGGGTCACACAGAGTTGGGCACGACTGGAGCGACTTAGCAGCAGCAGCAGTACGTTCACAGACCAGTGTGAAATGAAAGCTTGAAAAAGACCCCTTGCTGGGCATTGTGGTCATTGAGGAATTCAGGTACTTCAAGAAAGGTGATTCTAAGAAGGGAAAGAGCAGAAAGCAAATGCCTACACCTTCTCTTATTTTTAATTAGTAATAAATCCCTAATTCTAGCTGGGTCCATTGCTGCCTGAAATAAAACTGAAATTTCTTCACCTTCCTTGCAATTAGGTGGTCTATAACTTAAGTTCTGATAAATCTGACAAAAGTAGAAGTAGTGATGGGGATTTCTGTGGGAAGGTCTTCCTTCATTTCTGGAATATTTCCTGCTAGAAGCAGTATAAATATATGGCTGCAACTTGAGCAGGTCTCTTTGTGGCAGCATTATGTTGAGGATGCCTTTGCTCTTCCAGATTGATTCTCCATCCTTCTCAATCTAGGTTGGTGCCCTGAGAAGTAATCTTCATGGGCTACTTTAATAGGCTTACTTTCCTTCCGATTTCAAATTACTTTTAGGTGGTGAAAAACCATCTGTATACTGGAGAAAGAAATGAGAGTGAGTTCAGGCTATTATTTGCTGCTGGCTTCCTCCTAGCTTTATCGTGGTGTTCAGAGAGTACCCCTCAACTAAGAGTCACAGCTCCTCTAAGTTTGTCTTTCATACAAGACCTCCTCTTTTGCATTTGGGTAGCTGTTTACCCAAACACAAAAGAGGAGGATGGAGGAGCCTGGTAGGTTGCAGTCCATGGGGTCGCTAAGAGTCGACATGACTGAACAGCTTCCCTTTCACTTTTCACTTTCATGTATTGGAGAAGGAAATGGCAACCCACTCCAGTGTTCTTGCCTGGAGAATCCCAGGGACGGGTAAGCCTGGTGGGCTGCTGTCTATGGGGTCGCATAGAGTTGAACACGACCGAAGCAACTTAGCAGCAGCAGCAGCATCTGTTCACCCACGTCTGTCTCTTTTGACTTATGTTATTAAAACTTCTGCTGTTTCTACTAGCTTTGTTGTTGTTCAGTCGCTCAGTTGTGTCTATTTGCGACCCCATGCACTGCAGCATGCCAGGCTTCCCTGTCTTTCACTATCTCCCCAAACTTCCTCAAACTCATGTCCTTTGAGTCAGTGATGCCACCCAATCATCTCATCCTCTGTCACCCCCTTCTTCTCTTGCCCTCAATTTTTCCCAGCATCAGGGTCTTTCCCAGTGAGTTGATTCTTTACATCACGCATCCAGAGAACTGGAGCTTCAGCTTCACCTCAGTCTTTTTAATGAATATTCAGGGTTGATTTTCTCTGCCTTTTCTAAATTCAGCTGGTACTTCTGGCAGTTCTCAGTTCATATACTCTTAAAGCCTAGCTTGAAGGATTTTTAGTATTACCTGTTAGCATGGAAATTGGAAATAGAAATTGACCTTTTCCAGTCCAGTGGTCATTATTGAGTTTTCCAATTTGCTGGCATATTGAGTGCAGCACTTTTACAACATCATCTTTTAGGATTTGAAATAGCTCAGCTAGAATTCCATCACCTCTACTAGCTTTGTTCAAAGTAATACTTCCTAAGGCTCACTTAACTTCACACTCCAGAATGTCTGACTCTAGGTGAGTGATCACACCATTATGGTTATCCAGGTCATTAAAATCTGTTTTGTACAGTTCTTCCATGTACTCTTGCCATTTCCTCTTAATATCTTCTGCTTCTGTTAGCATTGGGTTTTTAGTAAATCTTAACTATATCCTTTAATATAATCATTATATAAACTCTTCCCATATTATACCAACTTGAGTTATCTCTGTATTTCCTTTGGTAGTCTAAGAAAAAATGGTGAAGCAATAAATTATAAGGAACTTGGGCCCCATGGATTTGGATTTACTTTGTCTCATTGACAAATTAATACATGCTGATTATTGCAATTATCTATAATTTTAGGGTGGTCCAAGTGGAGTTTAGAAAGGGAATTGTTTTTCCAATGGTATACATAATGACAGAAATTGGTATACAATTAGTTCATTTGATTAAAATAATATTTACAGAGTATCTATTATGATTTAAAAATGATGTAATATATTGAAAATACAGAGAAAAATAAAATGTAACTTTCTAAGTTCCTGTTTTAGACTTTCCTTTGTAGGTAGGATTTTCTACCTGAGATAGTTAAGGTAGGATGAATCCTTCAGACAGAAACCACTCTCATTGTTCATGGTCTAGAAGAGGCAATCATTTAGATATCCAGCAGAATCTCATTTGAAAGGTATTCTATATAGAGCATCATCACCTCTTGATTCCCCCATGTCCCCATTGTTTTGTTTTTTGTTGGTTGGTTGGTTTCCTACACAACTAAGGCATTATATCTACTTCTGGGTTTTCCCCTTTACTTCAATGGGCTAGTTTCTCTCCCTTTGTCACAACCAAATATCTTATTTATAATAACCTATAGATAAGCCGTAAGTATAAGGTCAGTTACTTTTTTCTCCTTTGAGATTTTATTGACTTCTCGGATGGTTGCATTTCCATATAGACTGTATAATCATCTCATTTTCCTACAGTAAGAACTTGTTAATATTTTGAATGAAATAACATATCTGTGGATTAGTTTTGGAGAAATTCTGATATTACAGTATAAACTTTGTCAAAAGGTGTATACAATAAAACCCTCTATTTATTAAATTTTTAATTTGTGTAGATAATATGTTATAGTTTATTTGGTCGAGTCATTACACATCAGTTATTATAAGTTTTGATGCTATTTTAAATAACATTATTTAAAATTTTTATTTTTTATCTTTTGCTTGTATGTAAAAATGCAGTTAACTTTTCAAATTGACGTCATGAATTAATTCATTGATTCTCATAATTTACCTGTAGTCTCACATGGTATAGCAATGAAAAGAAGCAGACGCTAGCTCAGTAACTCATACGTAAAAATACATGTATGAAAGTATTTCATTATACACCAATCAGTGACTCAGACAGTAAAGAATGTGTCTGCAGTGCAGGAGAATTGGGTTCATTTCCTGGGTCAGGAAGATTCCCTGGAAAAGGGAATGGGCTACCCACTCCAGTATTCTTACTGGAGAATTCCAAGGACAGAGGAGCTTGGCATGCTGCTGTCCATGGGGTCAAAAAGAGTCAGATACAACTGAGCAAATAACATTTTTACTTTTTTTCACTGTGATAATTAATGTCCTGATTTCCTGCTGTAGAAATAGCAGTGGAATATTTGTTATGGTCTTTGTTGTCCCAGGATTTATGTTGGTTTGCTCTGCCTGCCCATATGAACTTCCTCAAATTACCTGACTCTTGATTGTTTCTGATACAAGTGATAGACACACTTTATAAATGTAGTCTGAACCTTTTAAAAATAGAGTAAATCAACCTTTTTAAAATCTCTATGGATTAATACTAAAACTTCATTCGTATAGTTATTCATTCATTCTTTCAGCAAAAACTTACTGAAGAACTGCTCTGTGTACTGCACTGTTTTGGTGATTGGACTAGGGAACGAACAAAGCTCGATCATGTTCTTGAGGAGCTTAATTTTAGTGAGAAAAAAAAAACAATTTTCAAACTCTCATTGAAGCATTATAACTGATTTAACATATTTCATACATTTTCAGCCAGTGCCAAAATAACTATAATTAGGGTTCTGACATACTCTGGGTTGACATATCCTATAGCAGCCCAAACTCCTGTTTGGCTAGTTAAGCAATGGACATGCTATTCTACACCTCTTTATATAAGACTTGAGCTTTTGAACTACTTAAACAACCAGTTTCTATATTTGTTTTTTGTAATAAACTGTGAAATGAGCTGGTTCCTTGTTCATTTTTCACATATTCAAACATAGAATGAAAATATATTCTTATGACAGCATTTGTTCATTTTTCTGTATGGGGGAATGAACTGTTTCATTACTTATCATTAGCAACCTATTTATATAATGGGGCAGTAAAAAAATAATGTCAAAAACAGTTGGACTCATAGGAGAATTTGGGTTTTGCAGAGTGCAATTAATCAAAATTGTGATGACACTATGGTAATAATCCTGCTTGGTGAAAAGTACTGAAGAACCTTTAGAGTGTCAGAGGCGTGGTTTTGTATTTCTTTCTAGAGAAGACTGTCTGTTCAGCAAAAATGAAGTTGAATTTTTAATTACTTAGTTGGAATAAAATTTAACTCCTAAAACAAACTATTCTTAAACTACTTGCAATCTTGCCTACAAATAATGTTAACAAATTCTTTGAAATATTTGAGATACTACTTAAATAGTCACGTATCTTCTATACTATAATTTGAGATAATTATATATTTAACAAAATATCATTTAGAAAAGGACTTCATTTCATTATATTTTGTTTTTATTTTTACCATCTATAATATTTTACCTATATTTTTATAGCTTACAATTATAAGTAATTGGAAAACTTAGTATCTGATTTTTCACATCAAATTTTCTGAAATGGCAAGTCTGAAGGTGTAATAGGAACATTAATGATACCCAAGTATTGTCCCTTTAGGTTAATGTTTTCTTACTTATGTAGACATCAAAACAAATAAATTCCCTTTGATTACCCAGTGCTACTCCTTAACATATCATCATCTTCTTCAAGGCCATCATGTTTCTTAAATATGCTATACACCCTACCTGGAAGATATTATTAAAATTTCTTCCTTTGTTCCACCCCCCCTGAAAAATACAAACATACAGAAAACTGACTCCCCCAACCACCTGCTAAAAAACTAGTGGACCTACAAGAGTAGATTCCACTATTCTAGAAAAGACATTTATTCCTTTATTATAGATAAATTTTCCTTAGCATTGGACAAAATTATTTTGTTGGGGAATGGGAATGTTCAGTGAAATTGGAGTTCAGCATCTGTGTAGTAAATTAGTTGGAGAAAAGGCTCGAAAGTCTAGAAATGCTGCTAAAGAGCTTGGACTTTATCCTGTAGAACAGGGGTCCACAACCGCTGGGATCTAATGCCTGATAATCGGAGATGGAGCTGATGTGATAATAAAAGTGCACAATAAATTTAATGTGCTTGAGTCATCCTCAAACCACCCCTACTTCCCAGGCTGTGGAAAAATTGTCTTCCACAAAAACAATCCCTGGTGTTAAAAATGCTGGGGACTGTTGCTGCGGAGGATAGTACTATAAGGTTAAAAGACAGTATTGAGTTACACCTGACATTCAATAAACCTGACATTGAAATATTTTTTTAAAGTAAAGGGAACTGTTTGATGACTTTGGCACAGGTATACACAATCTTTGAAACCATAAACACAATCAAGATAACATATTTACCTCTAAAATTCCATTTACCCATTAGTAATCTCTTCCTCCTTACCCAAGCCATAAACTCTCTGTGGTTTAAAACTACATATCAACATGCCATGTCTAGAATTTTATATAAACAGAATCAAAATAGTATATACTTTTTCTTGTCTGGATTCTTTTACTTAGCATAATTTTGATATTCAGAGTGTATCTATCAATACTTTGTGACTTTTTTATTTCTCATTAGTATCCTGTTGTATGCTTATACCACAATAATGCTGTTATCCATTTACTTGATGAAAGTTCAGTCTCTCTCCAGTTTGGACTTATTACAAAACACTACTACGTTTGGGGGAATTAAAGAATTTTTTATGATTAGTTATATATGAGTCTTTGTGCGGATGTATGCTTTTATTCACCAAAAAGCCACAATGTATCTAAGCTTGCATGCATTTAATAGTAATTCCTTATTGACAAGTTGATGACACTAAAAGGAATATTAGAAAAATTCACTATCATTGTAAGGGATGGACAATGCATCTCTTTCAGTAAATGATAAGATAAGTAAGTCAATAATCAAGTAGAAGACTTGAAAAATCTAACTAAATGATCTGTCATCAACTTATATCTCACTATAATAAATAAATAAACTTCTGTAGAACATCATACTAATGGAATACTCAGAGAGGGGCAGTGGGTGATATCATCCAATGAAATAAATCTTAAGCAGTTGGAAAAGGAATTGAAGTAAGAAAGGAAAATGGACTGGAAGCAGAAGTGGCTAGCTAGTGGCAAAGAGGCACCTCCCTACTTCATTTTGACCCAGCGATATAAACAGTGTAAGCAAGCAACGAGTCATCACTGAAGAGAGGTAAGAGGGAGGACTCTTGTCAGGAAGAAGCGCGCATTCCTAAGAGCAATATGGAAATAGAACAGCAAAGAGAATTATATGACAAAGGGAATTTGTGAGGACACAGTGGAATTGCAGGAGTTGGGAAATGGAGTCAGATTAGAGGATTTATTGAACTGAATGGGGTGAGCCTGTGTTCTAAGGAATGTCTTGAATCTCTTAAGATCCTTCAGTTCCTTGACACTAAGGTAACAAGTTAAAAGGCCTGTATTTGATGTTAATTAATCTAGTTAACTGATAGATGTGTATAGTAATTTCAGAATCATTTATGTGGATAAGTTAACACATAGTCAAGATTTAAATTAAGAGGATCTTTAAGAAACTTCAATTTAGAGATTAAAAAAAAGTTGAAAATCAGAACTGTTCCATAATGGCGACAACACGATGAAACCTAGTAGTAGTAAGGGTTGAGGTTTTGTGAGAAATACGCAGAACTCCCAGGTGGGCTTCCCAGGTGGCGCTAGTGGTAAGGAACCTACCTGCCAGTGCAGGAGACGTGAGATGAGGGTTTGACCCCTGGGTCAGGAAGATCTTCTGGAGAAAGAATTGGCAACCCACTCCAGTATTCTTATTCTTGCCTGGAGAACCCCATGGACAATGGAGTCTGGTGGGCTACAGTCCATGGGGGTCACAAAGAGTCAGACATGACTGAAGTGACTGACCACAGCAGCACCCAAGTCTTATCTTAAACTGCCTGTGTTGTTTATTTTTAGCACTTTCTGATAAATCAGTTCCTTATCCTATTATGCCACCTGCCTGAACAATCACCCAACAATTTTCAGAACATGAGAACATTTTCTCACTGTCTGCTAGATTCTATGGGCTTCTTTTGAGAGAGAACTCTCAGGACTAAGAAACCTCCATCATTGGCAGATGGACTGGTTGTTTTTGTTTTGTTTTGTTGGTGACTAATTACTTGTTCCTAGATTGCCCTGCTTATTTTAAGGAAGCATAAAGTATAAACTCCTTAATGAACTGAGATCTGTATAATTCCTGATCCCCATCTCTTGCCACAAACCGTACTGAATAACCGCAGAGATGTCTTAACTTCCTACCTTTTACCACATACGGTTATCTATCCCTAGTTCAGTTCAGTCGCTCAGTCGTGTCTCACTCTTTGCGACCCCATGAATCGCAGTACGCCAGGCCTCCCTGCCCATCACCAACTCCTGGAGTTCACTCAGACTCATGTCCATTGAGTCCGTGATGCCATCCAGCCATCTCATCCTCGGTCGTCCCCTTCTCCTCCTGCCTCCAATCCCTCCCAGCATCAGGGTCTTTTCCAATGAGTCAACTCTTCGCATGAGGTGGCCAAAGTACTGGAGCTTCAGTTTCAGCATCATTCCTTCCAAAGAAATCCCAGGGTTGATCTCCTTCAGAATGGACTGGTTGGATCTCCTTGCAGTCCAAGGGACTCTCAAGAGTCTTCTCCAACACCACAGTGCAAAAGCATCAATTCTTCGGGGCTCAGGCTTCTTCACAGTCCAACTCTCACATCCATACGTGACCATAGGAAAAACCATAGCCTTGACTAGACAGACCTTAGTTGGCAAAGTAATGTCTCTGCTTTTGAATATACTATCTAGGTTGGTCATAACTTTTCTTCCAAGGAGTAAGCATCTTTTAATTTCATGGCTTCAGTCACCATCTGCAGTGATTTTGGAGCCCCC
>SJXQ01007732.1:130574-229895 GCA_006408695.1 Aepyceros melampus
ATCTCTAATTTTCTTGAAGAGATCTCTAGTCTTTCCCCTTCTGTTCTTTTCCTCTATTTCTTTGCATTGATTGCTGAAGAAGGCTTTCTTATCTTTTCTTGCTATTCTGGAACTCTGCATTCAGATGCTTATATCTTTCCTTTTCTCCTTTGCTTTTCACCTCTCTTCTTTTCACAGCTGTTTGTAAGGCCTCCCCAGACAGCCATTTTGCTTTTTTGCATTTCTTTTCCATGGGGATGGTCTTGATCCCTGTCTCCTGTACAATGTCACGAACCTCATTCCATAGTTCATCAGGCACTCTATCTATCAGATCTAGACCCTTAAATCTATTTCTCACTTCCAATGTATAATCATAAGGGATTTGTTTTAGGTCATACCTGAATGGCCTAGTGGTGTTGCCCACTTTCTTCAATTTAAGTCTGAATTTGGCAATAAGGAGCTCATGATCTGAGCCACAGTCAGCTCCCGGTCTTGTCTTTCCCTAGGACTATCCCTAGAACTTCCTTTATAATTCCATCTTTGCTTCTCTAATACTATTTCATTTGAAAAGACCCAGTTAACATTGTCTCCAGAATGCCTAACTCTAAATCTCAAAAGTGATTCAGTTGCTAAGACTTAAATGGCTACTTTAAGCAACTTGGCTTTAAGGCTATGAACTGTACTATACAGTGGAGTCAACTGTTATACTTTACAATCCTAATACTGAATATCATGTGGTATTCAGTACTAGGTATCATTGATAAGGAGGGAACATTTTATTAAAAGGGGAAAATACACTTGCTAAGCATAAGTCCCTCCAATTTATGTGAAGGATTTGTACAGGTACAACTATGTGCTCTTCTTAGAAATAATATATTGTACTATTAAAAACATAATTATGGTTGAGAAGAACAATTCTAAAAATGGGGCAAGAGTCACAAAAAGTTATTTCCTATAACTATAAATGTTAGGTTTAACAGGAAAAAAATATTTAAGGGATGTTATGACTGAGCGACTGAACTGACTGCTGAGCTGAATGGTCTCGAGTCAAAATTCATATATTGAAGTCCTCACCCCATACCTCAGCATGTGACTATGTTTGGAGGTAGGGCTGTTAAAGAGGAAATTAAGGTAAAATGAGATCTTTGGGGTGGACTTTAAGAGAAGAAGATTAGAATACAGGCACACACACACAAACAGAAGACCACATCAAGATACCAAAGGAAGCTGGTCATCTGAAAGTCAAGGAGAGAGGAAGAAATCAGTTGTGCCAACACTTTGATCTCAGACTCACAGCCTCCTGGATGATGAGGAAACAATTTCTCTTGTACTAGCTACCCAATCTGTGTTACTTTGTTATGGCAGCCCTAGAACACTGAATTGTTTAAAAAATGAATATAACTAGCTTCCCTGAAAATGAGTATTATGACAAAACAACTATTTGATAATTTTTGTTGTTGTTGATGACCATGTGGTTCTAATTAGAGAAGATAAATTAAGTGTTTATGAATCCCCATTTTTCCCCATTCTAACTGACAGAGACTATTCACTTGGTGGCCTTCTTTCCTTAGTCTTAATAGATAGTGGTTCGTTAATTTGATTGCTTTCTCTGTCTCTTTCTGCTACTAAAGACCTCTAGGCCTACTAACAGGAGGAATAAATAGGAAAATAGAGGCCCATTTGTATTCTAACCAACAGCAGCCGTTTTAACTGATTTAACATAAATGTTATTTAAGCAGTTACATGTAATAATGGATTAATAATTTTTTTGTTTTGTTTTTATGATTAACTCAATACTTTCAGTCCTTGTGGCGAATGCCCTAAGAGGGTGAAATTATTGTGAATGCAGGGAGTAATTAGACTAAAGCGAAGATATTACTTGAATATAGTATGCATATTCTTATGTAGTTAACAGAAAGTAACTCTGTAATCTAACTGTAATGTCTATTGTGATACTAGATCATTACATTTGAGAGTACATTTAAAAAACTGTGAGGTTAAAACAAAATTTTGCATTATTCATTTATAAAATTTTGTTTTTGCTATTTACTTCATAGTATGAGTGCCTGTTAAAATAGAGTAGGGATCAACTTAGTAGGATAAATATGACAGTCTTTTAATTAATTTCCTAAAGGGCCTGTATTTGATGTTAATTAATCTAGTTAACTGATAGCATGTTTATAGCAATTTCAGAATCATTTATGTGGGTAAGTTAACACATAGTCAAGATTTAAATTAAGAGGATCTTTAAGAAACTTCAGTTTAGAGATTTAAAAAAAGTTGAAGAACTGATACTAAATATGAAACTTTGATGACTCAGACTTTTTTCAAGCTGGTTCACTTGGTGGTGCTATTAACATGGGACTCTGAGCTGGCTTTTTATTTTAAAGAAAAGAAATGCATTTCAGGAAAATGAGATTAAAGAAGTTTAAAGAAACACTCAAAGATTATATATGAAAATAAAGCATACAATTTTAGAAGAGTAATTTCAAATCCAAATAACATATTTTATTGTGTAATTCAAAATTTTTATTTTGTTAATAGTTAATAGACTGTCTTCTCTTTTTGCTCCAGTCATTGAAAGATTAATGTGTTTGAAAACAACCATACTTCAAGCAGATATATTTTAAATTTATCTTAAATAATGTCTAAAAGAACATATTAAAATATCCACATGAAAATTGCTGATTTTAATATATCAGCAATTTAAAATTATATATATACATTTTAATAGAAGATTCAATAATTTGATTTATGGTTTTAAGAATTTTAAGATAGGTAACTTTTCAAATTTTTATCATAAATTAAGAAAGCAAATAATAATTCTTTCCTTTTTATATACAACCTGGATATTTATTCACAGTTCAGTTCAGTTCAGTCATTCAGTCGTATCTGACTCTTTGTGACCCCATGAATCACCACACGCCAGGCCTCCCTGTCCATCACCATCTCCCGGAGTTCACTCAAAGTCACGTCCATCAAGTCAGTGATGCCATCCAGCCATCTCATCCTCTGTCGTCCCCTTCTCCTCCTGCCTCCAATCCCTCCCAGCATCAGAGTCTTTTCCAATGAGTCAACTCTATGCATGAGGTGGCCAAAGTACTGGAGCTTTAGCTTTAGCATCATTCCTTCCAAAGAACACCCAGGGCTGATCTCCTCATCTATTCTGCAAAAAAATTCAAAACTTGTGAATTGTTTTATTAAGATATAATTCACAATTTAGTTGAATAGTAATAGCAACGCATCACATGAATATATATATATATACATCTTTATTAACTTCTTTACATATTTTATTCATCTACTACACACAAAACCTTATATATTACCTTTATTGTTTACACCCCATTTTAGACAAATAGCAACTGATTAGAGAAATTAATTAGATTAATGAATACCTTCAATGTCATGTATTTGTGATTTAGTTAAGTAGCCAAACCAGTAATAAAACCCAGCTACTCTGGCCCCACTCTCTTTCCACTGGGAAGAAAAAAGTTTATGTAATACAATTTAGCAACTAATTAAAGAATACATAGGATATATACACCTTTTTATTTTACATGGGGGCCTCTGACAAAAACATTTCAGTGTGTGCATGTGTGCTTGGTCGTATCTGACTCTTTGTGGCCCCATGGACTATAGCCCACCAGGACCTCTGTCCATGGAATTTTCAAGGCAAGAATGCTGGAGGGGTTGAAATTTCTAGTGGGTCTTCCCAATTCAGGGATAGAATCTGTGTCTCCTGCATTGACAGGCAGATGCTTTACCAGTATGCCACCTGGGAAGCCCAAACATTTCAATACTAAAGGGATAATGTAACTCTATACATTTTATCTGTTTGTACTTTTGAATGTGCTATCCTGATAACATTATACCTGTAATGCCTCACGATGTGCATTCTGTTTTTATCTGTGTGTTACTCTGACTATGATAAAAAAAATGGGGCCCTTGTCATGCTTATCTAAGATATAGCCCTTCCACCATCACCAGCATGATTTAAAACACAAAAGAGAAACAGGGGTAGTGGCTAGAATAATCTGTAGTTTAACGAGTCAGCTTTGTCATTTAAGTTAGCTTTGTCTTAACCTGGTTTCAGTATTTTGCTATTTACTTGCATTTGATTGAACACTTCATCACATACTGCCACTAAGGTGAATCCTTGTCTTTGTCCCTAAAATGGGTGACAGGGCATGAAAATTTGAGCCTCAATTTTACTTTTTTATCCTTCAAATTACTGAATCCCTGTTTCCATACCTCTGTTTTATTGGAAAATCCATTCTGTATTTCCATTTATCTAGTACTCAGATTCTATCTTTAACATGCTTATTTAAATTTTTATGATTAGCTATTTAGAGCAGTTTTAGGTTCACAGCAAAATTGAGGAGGTACAGAGATTACCCATGGACTCCTTGCTTCACAGATGCAAAGCCTTCCCAATATCAGCATTCTCTACCAGAGTAGGATATTTGTTACTGATGCTATCAATCAATACAATTGATGACCTTACAGTAATACACTGTAATTGCCCAAGTATCCATGACAGTTCAACTCGGTGTTGCATGTTATGTGTTGCATGTTATATGAGTTTGTACAAATGTATAGTGACACTTTCCCCTTATTATACTTACATACAGAATACCTTCACTGCCCTAAAAATTCTCTATGCTCCTCATACTCTTCCCTCTCTCCACCCTCAATCCTGGCAACCACTGTCTTTTTACTATCTATCTCCATAGTTTTTGGAATGCTGCATAATTGGAACCATGCAGTACTGCAGTCTTTTCAGATTGGCTTCTTTCACTAGTAACATGCATTTTAGGTTCTTCTGTATCTTTCCATGGCTTGAAAGCTCATTTATTTTTAAGGTTGAATAATACTTTGTTGTCCCACAGTTCACCCATTTACCTACTGAAAGACATCTTGGTTACTTCCGAATTTTGATGATTATGAATACAGCTACTATAAACATGTACTGGTTTGGTACATACATTTTCAGTTCTTTTGGGTGAATACCAAGGAACACAATTGCTGGATCATATGGCAGAGTATATTTTGTTAGTTAAAAAAAAACAAACAAAAACTGTCTGCCAAGTGGTTATACCACTTTGCATTCCCTACCAGCAATGAATGAGCGCTCCTGCTGCTACATATTTCCACAAACTTTTGACTTTTTTTTTTTTTTTTGAGGTTGGGCAGCTTGTGCAGCTTGCAGTTTCCTGACCAGAAACCAGCCCTGCACCCCCAGCAGTGAAAGCATGCTGCTGCTAAGTCCCTTCAGTCGTGTCTGACTCTGTGTGACGCCATAGATGGCAGCCCACCAGGCTGCCCCGTCCCTGGGATTCTCCAGGCAAGAACACTGGAGTGGGTTGCCATTTGCTTCTCCAATGCAGGAAAGTGAAAAGTGAAAGTGAAGTCGCTTAGTTGTGTCTGACTCTTCGCGACCCCATGGACTGCAGCCTACCAGGCTCCTCCATCCATGGATTTTCCAGGTAAGAGTACTGGAGTGGAGTGCCATTGCCTTTAGAATTCTAATTAATGGACCATCAGGTAATTCCCACTTTTATGTTTTTAATATTCTTGATAGTAGTCAATCTAAAAGGTATGCAGTGGTATCACATTGTTGTTTTAATTTTTATTTCCCTGATGATAAAGAATGTGGAGTACATCTTCATATACTTCTTTACTGTCTGAATATCTTTTTACTGAGGTGTCTTTGACCCATTTGTTTTAATTATTGTTTCCTTAGTGTTGAGATCTTTGTTATGACAGGACAGTGGATTCATGTCTTTTTTCCTGGCACTTTTATCAGTTTTTGCTTCATGTAGTTTCATGTTCTACTGTTAAGTGCATATGAATTAAGGATTGTTGCGTCTTTTTTGAGAATTGATCCCTTTATCATTATGTAATGCCCTATTTATCCCTTGTAGTTTTCCTTAATTAAAGTCTCCTCTGTCTGAAATTAATATAGCTGCTCTTGCTTTATTTAAATTTGTATAATTATGGTGTTTTCCTCTATCATTTACTTTTGACTTAAATATGTCTTTATATTTAAAGTGGGTTGGTTTCTTGTAGAGAACATGTAGTTTGGCAGAGTTTTTTGATCTACTCTGGCAATCTGTCTTTTAATTGGTGCATTTAGGCCACCAGCATGAAAAGAGATTATTGATATGGTTGGATTAATATGTACTATTTTTTTTCACAGTTTTGTGTTTACTGTCCCTGTTCTTTGTTCCTAATTTTTTCTTCCATTCTTTTCCTGCCTTTTGTGGTTTTAGTTGAACATTTTATATGATTCCATTGTCTCTTCTTTCTTAGCATTTCAGCTACAATTATTTTTTTTTTTCTGGTTGCTCTAGAATTTGCAATATATATTTACCACTAATCCAAGACCACTTTGAAATAATATTATACCACTTCACAGGTAACATGAGTACTTTATAATAATAAAATATTAATAATACTAGTTCCTGTTTCCTGTCTCTTGTATCATTACTATCATTAATTTTACTTATATATAAAACCATACAAACACTTACACACACATATATAAAATACATTGTTGACATTATTATTTTGAACAAACTACTGTTTGTTAGATCAATTAAGAGTAAGAAAAAAATACATATTTTAAATTTTACCTCACTTATTCCTTCTTTAGTACTCTTCCTTTCTTATGTAGATTGGAGCTTCTAACATACATTATTTTCCTTCTGTCTAAAGAACTTCAGATTTTTTTTCCCTAAGGGACCTCTTTTATATTTCTTGCAAGATAGGAATACTGGCTTTTTTTTTTTTTTTTTTCTCCTTAACATTTAAAGGATAATTCTGTAGAACATGGATTTCCCTGGTGGCTCAGATGGTAAAGAATTTGGCTGCAATGCTGGAGACCTGGGTTTGATCCCTGGATTGGGAAGATTCCCAATGGCTACCCACTCCTATAATCTTTCCTGGAGAATGCTATGGACAGAGGATCCTGGCAGGCTATAGTCCATGGGGTCACACAGAGTTGGACATAAATGAGTGACTAACATTTTCACTTTATTTTTTGCAAGGCATGCAATTCTATATTGGTAGTTTTTCTTTTTTTCCCCCCCAACATTAAATATTTCACTTCATTCTCCTTTTGATTGCATGGCTTCTGAGGATATGCTGTATGTAATTCAAATCTTTATTCCTCTACAAGTAAGGAATATTTCCCCTTTTATTTATTTATTTTTGTAGTATGAAAATTATACGCTTAGGTATATTTTTTGGTAGTTTTTCTGTTTGGTTTTCTCTGTACTTCCTGGATCTTTGGTTTGGTATCTGACATTGAGAAATTCTCATATGTTGTTATTTCAAATACTTCTTTTTTTCTCTTTCACCTCCTTTTAGTATTCCCATTATACACATATTACTTCTTTTTTAGTTCCATAGGCTAAAATGCTGGGATGCACTGTTCTAATTTTTTTTCAATCTTTATTATCTTTGCTTTTTAGCTTTAAAGTTTCAGTCCCTGGGTTGGGAAGATCCCCTGGAGGAGGAAGTGGCAACCCACTCCAGTGTTCTTGCCTGGAAAATTCCGCAGACAGAGGAGCTTGGTGGGCTACAGTCCATGGGGTTGCAAAGAGTCAGCATGACAGCATGCATGCACAGAGAAATGATGCCCTGGGTGAAAAGAACTGCTGTCCATCAGCCAATAGTGAGGTGGTGATAGTCCAGGGGAGGGGAAGCGTCTACAGTCCAGTGATTAGGTCACAGTCTTCCAGTGAGTCCTCATCCCTCTGTTCTGTGAAATTACAAGTGTCCTTCAGTTTTCTTTCATTCTTTCCCCTCAAGTGGGAGAAGACAGATAGAGTGGGTGGGAATTGGGCGTTTCTCCTCCCCCAGCCTAATGGCTCTGATAGACTGCAGCAGGTTAGGCTCTGGTTAACTAGTTTCACCTGAGCACCAGCCTTATTAAGGAAAACAGAATGCTCCATTGTCTTTCAAAAGTAGTTTCTTCTCTCCTTCCTCTGCCAGAAGTAGGAACGGATTTTTCTCCAGTATTTATTGTGCGAATCTGATTGAGCTCCTGGAGGTAAATCTCACAGAATGTGGAGGCTCTTCTCTGAGTCCCCTTGAAGTTTTTCTCTCTAAGAATTGTTGATGCTGAGTATGCAGCAATTCTTCAACTGCAGTTCAGCTCTTCCTGCCTTGGGTCTGGTTCCAGGGAGGTTTCTGCTCATGAATCTTTGCTCCCATAAGGTAAGCCATGATTCCCTGGATTCCCCTGTCTTTCTAGTCTTGAGAACAGCATTTGCCTGTGTTTTCACCTCTTATGGATCATAGAAGGGCTGTAGACTTTTCAGTCTGATTTGCTTTTTACTTATTTGGAGGGAACACAAGCTTCTTACATGTGGATTAGAATTTAGAAGTTCTTTGATATGCTTTACACACTTTTGGAAATTATCTATATTTTGTACTGTTATACCTTCTTTGTATGAAATGCCTGGTTGCCTAGCTTATCTGTCACATGTTTGCTATCCCTCCATTAATGCAGTATTAGATCCAGCATTTGCAGTTTTTCAAATCTCCTGATAACAGCATTACCCAGGCAGCCTTTTTTTTATTACTGACTGAGTACCAACTGACAAGTAAATCTTTATGGTTAGCTGAAATAGTGCACAGCGTATGGCAGGTTTATGAGCATCTTTGCTAATTTGAGGATTATAAAAGGAAATCATAGGCTTTATTTTTATTGCCATGGTCATATTACAACGTTTTATCAAGTAGAACCACACAGATATGAAAATAAACCTGGTTTAAAATAATAAATTAACTAAATTAACCATGAAATATAAACCATACAGAAATTAAAGACCTTTTCAAATGATTTCTTAATTTAAGGCTCATTGAATATTGTTTTCTTCTGTATGCAGGTTAATTTTATTGGCCATATCAACAACAGGTTTCTAGTCTACTCAGATTTACAATGTTCCAGGCATTTGATATGGTCAATTTACTTACCTAGTTTTAATTAGGTAATTATAGTACAATCAATACTAAAATGGTAGTGACAGAGAATTTTACAAACAAAATTTCAAATCAAACTTTATTATTCCTGAGGAACATGCACCAAATACTCATCAAAAATCATGCAAGAGTTTATTTCAGTGGTTTTCATGTGGACAAGCTGACTTAACTGAAGATTCAAGTGCTTTGCTAGTATACTGTACAAGTGTTGATAGCAATCAGATGAATTGAGGACATTAATTTTTTTTTCCTTATTAACAATGTGATCTGCCGTCATTTGACTTGCCTTAGTAAATGGCAACCCACTCCAGTACTCTTGGCTGGAAAACCCCATGGATGGAAGAACCTGGTAGGCTACTGTCCATGAGGTTGAAAAGAGTCGGACATGATTGAGCAATTTCACTTTCACTTTCAGTACTGCTGCTAACTTTACCATATTTGGACATCTGTTTAATAAACGTAAGGACAAATACAAACTGAAAATAGTAAGTTGAATTCTCCTTGTTTAAAATAAAGTAAATTTCCTCTTTCTCTTTTCTTAGAGCCTTTACTTTAGAAAAGTTGTACTTGTTAATTTTCTCATCTCCTTAAAATGTATAGTCTTTTAAAAGCTAATTAAGCCTCTTGCCAGCTCTAAGACCTGAGAATGATGTTTTCGAGGACCTGTAAATCATTTCTCTGAGATAGACAGCACTCCTATGTCCAAGTTTCTCTTGTGGATAGGAGTCTAGCCCATGAATGCCAAGTTGCAGAACTGCCTCTTGTCATAGATCTATGAGAAGTTTATTTTTTCCTTGGTGTGAAACCAAATAACTGACTCAAATGTCACCTGATCTCAAGTGGCCTCAGCTTGCAGCAGCTTGAAGCAGCAGTTTGGTTTCAGGCCAGAGATTGAGGTCGGGTTGTGGCAGTGAGAGAGCTGAATCCTAGCCACTAGACCAGTGGTCAGTGACAAGGCCCTGGCCTTTTGACTTTGCAGGAAAGAATTCCAATAAAGTTAGAAAGTAGTGAAACAAGTAAAGCATTTATTAGGAGGAAAAAAAGTACAGTACATGCATATAGACACTCTGGCAGACTCAGAGTGTTGTGCCCTCATGATAGTTTGAATCACTTTTATGGGGCATTTCTTCTGGGCTTCCTTTGGCCAGTCATTTTGACTTTCTTGGTTCTGAGTCCCTTATTTGTTATATCTCATGATCCTCCCATGTGTGCACATGCATCTCAGCCAAGATGGATTCTGGCAAGGAAACCTGTGACTAAGCTTGACATTACTCCTCTTTCAACCTCCAAGGAGCTCTCTAGTTGGAAAGGTCTCTTTGACTTTGAGAATGAGAAATATGTGGTATTCTACCTTTTATCTGGTCAGGGCTCAGTTTTCTTTCAATTGTCCCACTACTGACAGTTTTGGAATTTCTGTCCACAGGGAATGACCTCCACCTTCTTACCCTGGAGTGGGGTGGGAAAGACATCCACCTCCTGTCTCAACCCCAATTCCAAGTAAACTTAGAGTAAGTTATACAAATGGCGTTGTCAAGTTCTCTTACTTGAGGGCTAGTTATTGTTTTTCTTGAGAATGTGTATGAAAGATTTCTTTCTTTAAAAATCTCTTAGCAGTTTATCTGTGATGTACTTTACAATCTGCTTCAATGCCTGTTCAATAATAAAATTGTTTCATTATCTTCTGTTGTTGGAAAGGTTTTCTGAGATGAGAGGAAATTTTATTTTTAATTATGTTTCCCAACAAATACAGTTGCTACATTATTTTTCACATTTGTAATTAAAAAGAAATTGGTTTAACTAGCAGAGAGCCATTAAGTTAACTAATGAAATAAAATGGCATTTTAGAAAACATGATACTATTAATTTTAAGATGTCAAGACATATGCAACTAATGTTTTGAAATAACAGAACTTTAAAGAATCATAACTCAGAAATATAAATTTTTGAAAATAGTTTTAAACAGTTTGAGCTAGCTTTTAGATTTTATACTCCTTCCCAAAATGCTAAATTACATTGACTTTTGGAAAATAGTTCTTGATCTTGAACTCATAATTTGAGTGCTTTGCAATTTTAATTTTTTTATTATACAAAGCTTATTTTTCAACTATGCTACTTTTCTAAGGATAGAGAAGTGTAGACATTCTGCCATATTTCCTGATTAGTACCTGATTCTCATACACTAAGTCTAACTAGTTTTTATTCCCTAACACTGCAAGAGGGCTTCCCTGGTGGTGCAGAGGTTAAAGTGTCTGCCTGCAATGTGGGAGACCTGGGTTCAATCCCTGGGTTGGGAAGATCCCCTGGAGAAGAAAATGGCAACCCACTCCAGTATTCTTGCCTGGAGAATCCAATGGATGGAGGAGCTTAAAGAGGAAAAATTTGACTATACATTGTAGTTTCAGATACAGCAAAACTAAAAAATCAGTGGACATTTATTGTACATTCATGGGTAGAATACTATACTTCTATGACAGCCTTCTTACTTGTGAAATGAATTAATAAGACTATATACATCATGATTTCCCTTTGAACATTAAATGGGATAATAAGTCATGGAGCTAATATCTGTAAATGTAAATGTTCATTGAAATGTCCTGTGGTTTGGTAGTAACAGGAGTAAGTAGCAGAGAATCTAATCTTAGCATGAATATAATTTTGGATTATGATATGCTATACATGTAGATGCATGAAGAGATTATTATAGCATACCATATTAAGTACAATTAAGTAGGATAAAAATAAAATATACAGATTTGTATCTGAAGATGTAGAGAAGATCTATGAATATAGAAAAGTCAAAAGATGCTTTTAGATAGAGATAACATCTTTGAGTCTTAGATGAATTAGAAACTCAATAAGAAGATCTAAAGAGTGAGCAAAAAGTGGTCAGCATGAAGAAAGAGAAGAAATTCAAAGAGAATTACAAGTGATATGGCAGAAGTACTTCTCTATTTATACACTTAATGATAGCCAGCCTTAGCTCTAGGTACAAATTTAATTAGCTACTCCTATTATTCCCCCATCTACTTGTGTGCTGATTGACCACATTATAGGAAAAACAGGAGAGAGGTTAGGAATCATTCTGTTAATATTTCATAATCATATCTGCTTATTTAGAGGCTGTTGCTAAGTCCCTTCAGTCATGTCCAACTCTGTGTGACCCCAGAGACGGCAGCCCACCAGGCTCCCCCGTCCCTGGGATTCTCCAGGCAAGAATACTGAAGTGGGTTGCCATTTCCTTCTCCAATGCATGAAAGTGAAAATTGAAAGTGAAGTCGGTCAGTCGAGTCCAACTCCTAGTGACTCCATGGACTGTAGCCCACCAGGCTCCTCTGTCCATGGGATTTTCCAGGCAAGAGTACTGGAGCGGGATGCCAGTAATAACTACAAAAGAGATGACTATTGTCCACTAGATTATTTTGTCTATGTATGTAAATTGGTCTTAGACAAAGAATAGAATCTTGAAATTGGAGAGTGGGGAAGTCACTTGAAATTGGAGAGTTTGTATGGAAACAAACTCTCTTACATATGTACCCTCTGACTCTATGTATATCATCTGACCTTGAGAAATCAGCTTAATGTCAGCCCTAATACCAGGCCCAGCAATTGATATTTATCATGAAATCATTAGTTACCTCTCAATCACCAACTCCAGTTTATTGTTACAAAATGATAGCTGGGGAAGAAGGTGAGAGCAGTACAATACCTGATTTCAGATGGCAAGGCATAGGGGACAATACGGTGACAATGTGAATGCTGCATTGAATTTGTAGCAGAAAACAAAGTTTGGAAAGGTAACCAGAGTTGTCTGCTGTGTTTGTGTTGAAAGAAGTATCAACACAATTTTAAAATAAAGACTAAGTTGTGTACTTCAATAGTGGAACAAGATATATTGTGTTAGTTTGAATCAGAAGTTCAGAATTTTTTTTTTTTTTTAACTCCAGCTTTCACAGAACTTCCCTGGTGGCTCAGAGGTTAAAGCGTCTGCCTCCAATGCGGGAGACCCGGGTTCGATCCCTGGGTTGGGAAGATCCCCTGGAGAAGGAAATGGCAACCCACTCCAGTATTCTTGCTTGGAGAATCTCATGGACTGAGGAGCCTGGTGGGCTGCAGTCCATGGGGTCACAAAGAGTCGGACACGACTGAGTGACTTTACTTACTTACTTACTTTCACAGTGATGTGTACTGAAGTGTTTCTTCAGTTATCCTGTGGCCTGTAGTAGAATAGCTGTGGAATAGCAGTGTAAAGGAATTAAACCATGGAGCTGGACAGGTGAGAGGTATGAGTCATAACAAATGAAAGGAGATGATTATAAAATATAAAAAAAATTAGCCAAGGAATTATCCATAATTTTTAAAAATTAGTAGAGGGAAATACTTAATATAAAGTGTATTATGACTCTGCTGCTGCTGCTGCTGAGTCACTTCAGTCGTGTCCGACTCTTTGTGACCCCATAGACGGCAGCCCACTAGGCTCCTCTGTCCCTAGGATTCTCCAGGCAAGAATACTGGAGTGGGTTGCCATTTCCTTCTCCAATTATGACTCTAATATAGCGAAATACCACCCGGGTAAAGGGCACTGGGAGTGATGAGTAATGTCTAGATTTGAAAATTTACTAAAGAGGTCCTTAGAAAGTCTGGCATAAGGAGTAGAAGAATGCCACGAAAAAGAAGTAATAGCTTTATGGTTGTACAGGGAAAACAAAAGGGGCAAAAGAGATGTCCCACATTCATTCCTTTGTTCATTCATTTATTTAATACATGATTCTGGTACTTGATAATATAATTATTAATATAATTCTATACTGCTAGTAGATGCAGTAAAAAGTGGTAGAGTATGACTAAAAGTTGGATTAGAATAAGACATAACACTGCTAAAGAAAACCAGTATTTAAGACATTCTTTAAGCACATAGGAAACAAGGGAAAGACTGAGACTGTATGTAAATGCCATTGGGAAAATAAATTTTATATATAGGCTTGTATTCTTGCCCCATTAATATTATATCTCAATATATATGGAAATAGTTTTCACTGAAAATGTGGTACTCAAATTCTTTCTACAGAGAAATCTCAAGATTCAGATATTCTTTAATTGTTCTTAATAAGCTTATTAAAAATATTACTGGGGATCCCAAAAGAAAAAGTTGAAGGTATAAATAGATTTCTTTCAAAATAACACGACGCTTTTTCCATACCATATTACGAAAATTTTCAAGCCTCCTACAAATTGAAAAAAAAAATTAAACTTATGTAAAAACACCCAGGTTTTATAACTAAATTCAAGTTTAAGGATATGCAGAACACAGGTATTAGGGGAGGGGGACATGGACTAATGTCTACAACTTAGTTTGAAATGAATAAGAACAGATGAATTGATGGATGGATAGAGGGAAAAACAGATGGACATTTATAGCTAAATCAAGCATAGCATAGACCCATGAGAAGAGGTGAGCTTGGAGTTTTCCTGCTTTGCTACCTTAGGACCAATGAAGAAGTATGTATTCTTTTTGTATAAAGTGTATGAAAAAGCTTTTTCCCATGATTTTGTACATGTAATCTTAGGATAAATATGTCCATGTTGGGATGGGTTTATATGATAAAAATCTTAAGTATAGCCATTCCTTTTTGAGAAGTCATTTTGTATTGCTTCATAGTTATTATGATTTATTATGAGGGAAAATGAAGATTAAATACTTCTTAAAGACATGATATAGCTCTTCATGTTCAGTTCAGTTCAGTTCAGTCGCGCGGTCGTGTCCGACTCTTTGCGACCCCATGAATCGCAGTATGCCAGGCCTCCCTGTCCATCACCAACTCCCGGAGTTCACTCAGACTCACGTCCATTGAGTCTGTGATGCCATCCAGCCATCTCATCCTCGGTCGTCCCTTTCTCCTCCTGCCCCCAATCCCTCCCAGCATCAGGGTCTTTTCCAATGAGTCAACTCTTCGCATAAGGTGCCCAAAGTACTGGAGCTTCAGTTTTAGCATCATTCCTTCCNCACCAACTCCCGGAGTTCACTCAGACTCACGTCCATTGAGTCTGTGATGCCATCCAGCCATCTCATCCTCGGTCGTCCCTTTCTCCTCCTGCCCCCAATCCCTCCCAGCATCAGGGTCTTTTCCAATGAGTCAACTCTTCGCATAAGGTGCCCAAAGTACTGGAGCTTCAGCTTTAGCATCAGTCCTTCCAAAGAAATCCCAGGGTTGATCAGAATGGACTGGTTGGATCTCCTTGCAGTCCAAGGGACTCTCAAGAGTCTTCTCCAACACCACAGTTCAAAAGCATCAATTCTTCTGCGCTCAGCCTTCTTCACAGTCCAACTCTCACATCCATACATGACCACAGGAAAAACCATAGCCTTGACTAGATGGACCTTAGTCGGCAAAGTAATGTCTCTGCTTTTGAATATACTATGTAGGTACTTTAAACATGGTAATTTCACTGAAATGTTCTTAAAAATCATTTGATTTTGAACACTGTTTTATGACTAGTCTACTGAGGGAAGTTATATATACTCTATATGGGGAAATTTTTAATAAATGCAACACACTCAAGATTAATGTATTTTATGAATCCTGAACTAATTGTTTCCATCATAGAGTAATGTAATTTAACAACAAACCTTAAATTGAAATTACTGAAAAGACTGATTTTTATACCAGTACTCTTGCCTAGAAAATCCCATGGACAGAGGAGCCTAGTAGGCTGCAGTCCATGGGGTCGTGAAGAGTCGAACATGACAGCGACTTCACTTTCACTTTTCACTTTCATGCATTGGAGCAGGAAATGGCAACCCACTCCAGTGTTCTTGCCTGGAGAGTCCCAGGGACAAGGGAGCCTGGTGGGCTTCCATCTATGGGGTCGGACACGACTGAGGCGACTTAGCAGCAGCAGCATCATATCAATAGAATATTTTCCAAAAATGAATATGTTTATGCTACAGAGAATATAGTATAAAAAGCAAATGTTTGAAAGCAAGGATTCAATTCTGTGAGTGTTAGTTCAAACATAAAAGCATAACTATATGTACCAGAGCATGATTGTAGGTATAGAAAGAAGGAAGAAATATGAATGGTATTAGAAGGGGAAAAACGTTCAGTCCAGGCTTAGTGAAATTAAATATAGAGAATAAGTAAGCCAGTGGTTTTTCTTGTTCATCCCAAAATGTCTAGCAATATAAATATACTCTTTGCAGAAATAAAGCTGATTACGTGAGGCAATGTTGAAAATATCTTAAATATGAGTTCAGTATATTTATTGTGGAATTTCCAGTATCAATCACAGTTTATAACCCTAATCTTTCTTTGCACAAATATTTTATTTGTTCTATATTTTTAGGAATAAATATTTTCTTATTTGTTTTGTTGAATTTGAAATTTAATGTCTCCAAATATATCCAAAGCCATAGAGATGAGAGACTGTAGTAAGGAAAGATATCAAGGCAAATGTATGGAGATGATAACTAAACCCCCCCAAAAATAGAACAAAATTATCTACCAGGAATCTTCATAAAAAAAGATGCCTGCATCCACCATAAAAGTCAGACTTAGCAGCATCTTATTTCCCTGGCCTCTCACCAAAAGTAGAAAATGAGATGAGAACTTGAATGTAAGCCATTTTGTCCACTTCTCCACTCTTCTCCTTCTGAAACCCTGATTATTTTAATATTTGTATATTTGATTAAATCTTATAAATCATGTAGTCTTTCTTTTCTCCTTCTCATTATTTTTTCCTTGCTCTTCTCTGATTGGGTTATTTCAAAGTCCCTGTTCTCCAGATGAATTTTTCTGACTTCTACTTGCTCTGCTGTGCTGCTGATGATCTCTGCTGCATTTTTTATTTATTAAATGCCTCATCTACAGAGTTTGTTTTGTTCTTTTTAAAATGATTTTATCTGTTATATTTGCTATCTTATGCCTGTACTTTTTCTGATTTTATTGAATTTTCTGTGGTTTCTTATTTTAAATAGTTTCATCTCCGTTAATTATCAATTTACTCTTTTCACTCTGTAATTTTAATAATTACTACTATTGGATAAATTTAGTTCCATGTTTTATCTTGATGGCTACTTTTTAGTGTTATGCATTAATAAACTAAGTATATTTACTCTGTCACTGAGGAACAGTTAGCTTACTTACATCCTTTTCTGTTACAAACTATACTGAATCTAACATATTATTGCATGGTTTATGGGGCATGACAGATTTGAATATATTAATAACAGGCATTTCCAAGTTGCTGTCCGTGGTGTCTGTGCCTATATTCACACATATCTTTTGCTTTATTGATCAAATAAATGGGACTACTGAAAATGATCTTGGATAGATTCTTCTAAAATCATAAGAATATTACTCTTCAGAATTTCACTGATACATTAAATACAGTTGGAACTCCAAATCTCTAAAGTATATAACCTAGTGGAAATACTGAACCTTATATTCTTTAGGTGGAGGAAAGAATTAAAAAGTGTCAGAAAGTTTGAAGAGAAGGAAAAAAATACTAATTATAGCAGATAATAGGAATCAGTTTAATGTTGGTTTAAAGTCTGCTTCTATACCTTGATAATTCTTTAATATTTATTACTTGTGTTATTGATATGACTTTTTTATATTTAAAGAATGATGAAATTGTAATACTTATGTGAATTTCTTATTCTGTTTTATTTTTACTGATAGCTTTGATTAGTAATTTTCATATTGAGAGCTTTATAATATTACCATTTTACTTTAATTAATAATTGCCAATATCATTTTAATCTAACTATAGATTTAAATATTTTCTCTGTTCAGTTGTCAGTTACATAGAATTCAACCTTTAAGAAGGTTTTATGGAACCTACACTTGCCAAATGGTTTAAACTGTGCCTATTATCCTTATGTTTTTAGGACAATTTGTCTGGGTAGTGAATTCTTTAGCCACAGTTGTTTTTTCTTTTCCATTTTTGGGAATTCATGTAGAAAATATGTTGCAGAGTTTATGCTTAGCATTTTTTAATAATATAATAATGATGACAATATTATTATTATTGATATTTTACTGTTATAACTATCCTATTCTCTTTCCATAGTGCCCAAAGCCTTCTTTCTCATTTTTGAGTTCCTGTAATTTATGAGGCTAGATCTTACAGTTTTTCATTTTTTTTAAATACCTCTGGAACACAGGAAGTCATTTCAATCTTCACAGCATAATCTTTTAAACTAGGCAAGATTTTTCTGATTTCCTCTTTCAGTGCTGTTTCACTTCCATGTGTTTTCCCCTCTCCCTTTGTTGTTTTTCCATAGTTATTCTTTCATTCTGTTTCTCAGTTGACTTTTTCAGCACCAGTCCTTCCAATGAATAATCAGGGTTGATCTCCTTTAGGATTGACTGGTTTGATCTCCTTGCAGTCCAAGGGCCTCTCAAGAGTCTTCTCCAGCACCAGTTTGAAAGCATCAATTCTTCAGCATTCAGTCTTTTTATAACCCAACTCTCACATCCATACATGACTAATGCATACTCCACTATCTAGAACTAAATACCCACCAACACATAGTTATAGGAAAAGCTATAAAAGCTAATCTATTCATATTCCCAGGGCAAATAAATGTTTTTCTGATAGCCACCCATTGTCTGCCACATTTATTAAATATATCAAATATTAAAAAAAAATAGCAGCTTGGTAAATTTCTTAGTACTTTTTTTTTTATTAGACATAGGTATATTCTCTACATTACTTTGAGTAGATAGCAACACTGTGAAATAACCTGTGACTCACTTTGTCTAGAAACATTGTGCTGGCACTTTAAAAAAAGTCTCTATGGTCATGCTTTTTTAAAAATTTCTCTCCAGAATGTAAGCTTAAACTCCTTTGCTCTTGGATCCCTTCCTGAAATTTTTGTCTGTCATCCAACATCAGGGCTGGGACTTGCTTGTCAAAAATGGAGATATCTATAGGGTGATTTTATTAAGAATCCACTTGTCACTCATGTGTGTTTCTCTCATATAACTCTCATTCCTCCACTGAGAAAGTGCTATCCTGGGGTGGGGGTAGGCAGATAAATTTCTACTGTATTATGTATATTCTCATATGCTTGGGACAAATTCCCTCCTGTTTTCACTAGGAACTAAATATTTAAAAAAGAAAAGACAGAGTTTTTAATTTGTCAGGTTTTTTTTTTTTTTCCTGAAATCATCTTTCCTAGAGCAAGAATCAGATAATTCTGGATTAATAAAAGAATGAAAAGATGAAGACAGCAAAGCATGATATTGGCAGAGGCTAGAACTGAAATGGGGAAGAGAAAGGCAATACATATTGATCAGTGTTTCAAAAGATACACTATTTCATTTCACTTCTTTTCCCACATGCCCAATCTTGTTGTATGTGCATAACCACTCAGTCATGTCTGACTGTTTCATGTTGGGCAAATAAAATTTCCCTCTCAAACAGATATCATTTAAAATTACTCTTCCTTGCAATGTTACAGGTTTTTCTAGTTATGTGTTGGATCATTTCTTTCCCATATTCATAGTGTCTTCATATATGCCTGAGGATATAAGCATGATTGAAAGACTTACCAGTTCAGTTGAAAGACAGATCCATACTGATATATCTGTAGGAAATACTGTTACTGAATATTCCTTCTTTTTCCAATAAGTATTAATTTTTAGATAAGCTATAACTTTAAGATAATATCTAATGATCATATTTTATGACCCTGTCTTTTTAGGTATACTTCTTAGATTGAAATCTTTATCTTAATGCTAAGAAATCTGTATTTCCTTTTGCTTAATAATTTCTGCCAAATACATTTCATCCAAGAAAATTTGAATCAATCAATATTTAAAGATCAATTTTTATCATGTTGAGCCATTATGTTTATTAGGTAGGTTAATTATAATAACTATTACTATCTTGGGCTTCCCAGGTAGCACTAGTGATAAGTGAGTGTGTGAAAGTTACTCAGTCATGTTGGACTCTTTGTGACCCCATGGACTTTACAGTCCAGAGAATTATCCAGGCCATAATACTGCAGTAGATAACCTTTCCCTTCTCCAGGGGATCTTCCCAAACCAGGGATCGAACCTAGGTCTCTCACACTGTGGGCAGATTCTTTACCAGCTAAGCCACAGAGGAAGCCCAAGAATACTGGAGTGGGTAGCCCATCCCTTCTCCAACAGATCTTCCCAACCAAGGAATCAAACTGGGGTCTCCTGAATTGTGGGCAGATTCTTTACCAACTGAGCTCTCAAGAAAGCCCAAGTGATGAAGAACCTGCCTACCAACGCAGGAGATGTAAGAGACATGGGTTCAATCCCTGGGTTGGAAAGATTCCCTAAAGAAGAGAATGACAACCCACTCAAGTATTCTTGCCTGAAGAACCCTATGGACAGAGGAGTCTGGTGAGCTACAGTCCATAGGGTCACAAAGAGTCAGACACTACTAAAGTGACTTAGCATGCATGCATGTATCATTATCTTAGTATAGTAGGGCTTGATACAACTTTCAGAATGGACATAGAAGCAACTTCTTTACTTACTCTGTGAACGTAACCCACAGAAAGGCAGGAGAGAATAGAAGGTGATAGTTTGCAGAGCAATATAGATGACAGCATATTCAAAAGTAAGGATATTACTTTGCCAACAAAGGTCCGTCTAGTCAAGCTATGGTTTTTCCAGTAGTCATGTATGGATGTAAGAGTTGAACTGTGAAGAAAGCTGAGTACCAAAGAATTGATGCTTTTGAACTGTGGTGTTGGAGAAGACTCTTGAGAGTCCCTTGGACTGCAAGGAGGTCCAACAAGTCCATTCTAAAGGAGATTGGTCCTGGGTGTTCTTTGGAAGGACTGATGTTGAAGCTGAAACTCCAGTACCTTGGCCACCTCATGTGAAGAATTGGCTCATTGGAAAAGACTCTGATGCTGGGAGGGATTGGGGGCAGGAGGAGAAGGGGACAGCAGAGGATGAGATGGCTGGATGTCATCACTGACTCGATGGATGTGAGTTTGAGTGGACTCCAGGAGATGGTGATGGACAGGGAGGCCTGGTGTGCTGCAGTTCATGGGGTTGAATAGTCGGACACAACTGAGCGACTGAACTGAAATGATAGGTGCATAGTGTTACTCTCAGTTGAGAGCGGTAAAGAACAGACTATTTCTTTGCTCACATGGGACCATGTGAATGCCACTGAATCTCAAAGACTATATGAAATTACCAAGGACAAGTCATGAGCAGACAAAGTCAATGACAGCACTAGAGGAGATTTGACAATGAAGAAAGAAAGTCCAACAATTGCTTTGTTAGGCTAAGGCCAGAGGTAAAATAAGATCAAAGACAAACTCATTGGGTACGAATGTAAACTAGACAAAACTGAGAACAAGACTGAAATTTGCTCATAATTATTACCACTATATTATACTGGAAACATAAACTTTATGGGAGGAAAAAGAGTGGTTGAAAACTCAACATGACCAAGATCATTTTTATTACTTTCAATGGAACTTCAAATTCAGAATAACTTGAGTTACAAATTTTTAAAAAATTATTTTGCTTGCATATATAAAATTATGAAGGACATATGCATGGATTTTAATTAAAGATCATTTTCTGGTTGTCTGCCATCTCAATCACATTGTGGATTAAGCTCAGCCCATATAATATTCTGTTTTGAGCCTTTGAAAACTCTTAAGAGTCAGTGCAATGATCTATAGACAAATGAAATTTTAGATTCCAACTGGGTTTTTTTCTGTCAGTATCCTTGATTTCTTCTGTTCCTTGAGTTTTCTACATATTCCATGATCTCTTCTGTCCTCTTGCAAAGAACTTTTTTTTTTTACTTAAATTAGCTTGAATTGGGTTTTGCTTTTTAAGAAACTAAATATTCCAATCTTGCACATTCTGAAGTATTCAGCATTACTGAGTTACTTTTGTTCCTTATTCTTGATTCCTTTTCCTTCCCTGTCTTATTCATTCTTTCCCATGAATCAGTTTCTCTCTTTAAGAGAGTGAAAATAAATTTTTGGTATGTAAAGGAAAAAGCATGCATAAATACTGACTTCTGCTTCCAGCTACAGTGAAATTGCTTATATTATAAAGACTCCTCTGCATGAAGAATCATAATGGCTGGCTATAAAAAATATCTCTTTGATAGATCAGACCGCAGAATAGGTTACCTGGACTTGTGTCAAGATCCTAGAGAGAAGGAAAGTATAACAGTGTAAGTCTACACTTTAACTTTCTGTTGCCTTGCAGAGACACTGTATTTGAAAGAATGAGTCACCAGGAAAACAAAAGCAAGGTTGTGGTAGAGAACAAGAAACAGTTATAGGTTCTAGTCACACAAAGTGAGGTATGTCAAGCAATATTGGAGTGTGCAGGGAAACATATGAATGTTTGTATTTTAATGATGGGAGTAAAAAAACAAAGCAGATATACTTAAATAAAATTCATAAATAATGTATAGCAAGCATTCAGCTGTATATAAATCTATCAAAAATTATATAGCTGTTGACTTTAGTATTATTTGTAATAATTCAGAAGCAGCTTAAACAGTGGAATGATCAGTAAAAATGAAATGGATGATCTTTATTAAGAGGGATAAGGCCAATAAACTCTGTTGATTGATTAAAATGAGATATTTAGTATGATACCACTTACATAATTAAAAATGGTGTGTTAGTCACTCAGTCGTGTGCAACTCTTTACAACCCATGGAATGTAACCCATCAGGCTCTGCTGTCCATGGAATTTTCTAGGCAAGAATATTGGAATGGGCTGTCATTTCCTTCTGCAAGCAATACTAAATACCTTATAGAAACATCATTTTAGATATGTACCCATAATTATTTTAACTAGAATTTTCCGGCTGCTAATGATGTTGAGCATCTCTTCATATATTTTAGTCACCTTTTGTGAATTCACAGCCTTTTCATTTTCTCTATTGAAGTTGTCATCTTTTTCTTATTGATTTCAAGGGATTTTAGTGAAATCAGAATATCAGTACTTTCTTTGGGAGAGGATACTTGTGTTCTGTTGTCGCTCAGTCGTGTCCGACTCTTTGCGACCCCCCATGAATCGCAGCACACCAGGCCTCCCTGTCCATCACCAACTCCCGGAGTTCACTCAGACTCACGTCCATTGAGTCCGTGATGCCATCCAGCCATCTCATCCTCGGTCGTCCCCTTCTCCTCCTGCCCCCAATCCCTCCCAGCATCAGGGTCTTTTCCAATGAGTCAACTCTTCGCATGAGGTGGCCAAAGTACTGGAGCTTCAGTTTCAGCATCATTCCTTCCAAAGAAATCCCAGAGTTGATCTCCTTCAGAATGGACTGGTTGGATCTCCTTGCAGTCCAAGGGACTCTCAACAGTCTTCTCCAACACCACAGTTCAAAAGCATCAATACTTACAGCATCCTATATAATTTATTTTATCTGTAAATTTTATAAATAGTTTTTGTCCAGTGTTCTCTGTTCATTTTCCTTTCAGGATCACTTTATATATGTCTATAATTGTATAAAATTTGAATGGAAAATTAAATCCATCAAGAGATATATAGCCCTTCTCTTCAATGACTAAAATTCTATTTTTAGCTTGTTGTGCTGCCACCCAGAATAAATTATTGTAGTTTTTAGCTTTCCTTTGAATGAGATGTGGCCATGTGACAAAATTCCAGTGTAAGATTTAACAGTTAGTGTTGCATGCCACTTTCCTTAAGGGTGTTTAAAGGCAAGCATTCACCTTGGAGTTTTCCAATTTGGCCTTTATTGATTCCTTTTCACAATATATCAATTTGGCATCATGGCTGGAGATTCAGCAACTATCCTGGATCATGAATTTACCTTGATGATGAGTAAGGGATAAGAGTATTGTTGTGTAATGGAAAGCCTAACAAAATAATCTGTAAATGTTAGTATTTAGTTTGTCATTGTACCCAGTACCAGAAACTGTTGACTTTACAAAGTCCATTGCAGAATCCAATAAAATATCAATCTATCTGTACTAGTTAGTACAACAAACCTTTCAATGGAATTACCACTATTGCTTATCACTGCACAGATTTCCAAGGTGTTTTTTTTTTTTAAAGTCTAATAAAAAAGTCTAAGTTAAATAGAAAATAAAACTATGTAGTTGAGAGAGAGGGCAAAAGACAAGAAAAAATGATACAGGGACCAAATAAATCAGGGAGCATTCCATTGGAAGTGCAAATACAGAAGTAATCCCAGTGTCAAGAATACCTTCCTTCATTTAGATGGACTAATATCAAACTTGTACTTAATCAAAAGCCTTAAATACAGTCACAGCCCAATCCTTGTTTAGGACAGCTTCAGCAACAGATCTCTTCAGTTTCAAACTGTTCTCAAACCAAGTGTATTATTAATATGAAAACATTATCTGAACTTTCCTTAGTTTATGATATCACTATTTCAGTAAGGTTCATTAATCAATTTATAACAAAAATTCTAAACTTGTCTACATTATATATATCCAACTTGGAATGAACATGTTGTGGCTATTAAGCCCCTAAACCTGTCAGAGGAACATATCATTTATAACTTGGTGAATATATTTTATAATAGTCAATATTTAATTCATTTAGAGATCCTGTTTGAGCAGGATTTTTCTGTGTTTGCTGCCTTAAACAAAATCCCCAGATTGAACTTACTTTCCCCAAGCCTTGATTCAGTGCCATCTGTGATACCTGGGTTAGACTCATTCAATTTGTCAAGCTAGTTTCAGTTCAGTTCAGTTTAGTACTCAGTCATGTCTTACTCTTTGTGACCCCATGAATTGCAGCACGCCAGGCCTCCCTGTCCATCACCAACTCTCGGAGTTCACTCAGACTCACGTCCATCGAGTCACTGATGCCATCAAGCCATCTCATCCTCTGTCATCCCCTTCTCCTCCTGCCCCCAATCCCTCCCAGCATCAGGGTCTTTTCCAATGAGTCAACTCTTCGCATGAGATGGCCAAAGTACAGGAGTTTCAGCTTTAGCATCATTTCTTCCAAAGAAATCCCAGGGCTGATCTCCTTCAGAATGGACTGGTTTGATCTCCTTGCAGTCCAAGGGACTCTCAAGAGTCTTCTCCAATACCACAGTTCAAAAGCATCAATTCTTCGGTGCTCAGCCTTCACAGTCCAACTCTCACATCCATACATGACTACTGGAAAAACTATAGCCTTGACTAGATGAACCTTAGTCGGCAAAGTAATGTCTCTGCTTTTGAATATGCTATCTAGGTTGGTCATAATTTTTCTTCCAAGAAGTAAGCCAGTTTAGATCAGGTTAATTATTGTTTCCAAAGTGCCTTACTATTGAGATAACTGTTAAAAATCACACCTCTCCTGCAACAGAGAATTGTAAATATATTCAGAATGGAATAAGAACTAACTTATAGACTTCCCAGGTGTCTCAGTGCTAAAGAATCTGCCTGCCAGGGCATACAGATTCAACCTCTGGGTCAGGAATATCTCCTAGAGAAGGAAATTGCAACCTACTCTAGTATTCCTGCCTGGGAAATCCCATAGACAGAGGAGGCTGATGGACTATAGTCCATGAAGTGGCAGAAGAGTCATACACAACTTAGCAACTAAACAACAAGAACTAATTTCCAGTGCTCCTCTAATAAATCAAGAAATAGATATTCAGTTTTGTCCAAGATCACCCAGCAATAAGCATAGTGTGAGTTGTGTCTTTCTAAATATCTAACCCACACAATCTTTTGCCACGAGTTCCAACAACTCTCCTTTGGGGGACACAATTCAACCCACAGCAAAACTGTTGCTGAGAATAATGCAGAGCAGCACTCAATGTTGCTCATTCCCACTCACTGATTGTTGGTGGGAATAAAATGATTAAAAAATCAACTTGGAAGAAAATGAGCTATTTCTTACAGAACTAAATATAATCTTAGCATACAACACAGCAGTCTTGCTCCTAGGTTTTCACCCAACTGATCTCAAAATTTGCAGTCTCACAAAAGCTCATGTTTATAGCAACTTTACTTATCAATCACTGACACTAGAAACAACCAAGATACCATTTAATAAGTGAATTGATAAACTGTGGTACATCCATACAATAGAATATTATTCAACAATATAAGAAGTGATCTATCAGAGCACAAAAAGATATAGATAGTTTTGCATGTATATTGTTATGTGAAAGAAGCCTGTTTGAAGGAAGTACAGAGTGTATGATTCCAATTATATGATATTCTGAAAAATAGGAAAACTGTAGAGATTGTGAAAGATGAGTGGTTTACTGGCTGCCCGGGGGAAAATTAGATAAAGCAGAAGTGATTTCATAAGGTGGTAAAACTATTATATATATTTTGATATGTCAAAGCACATAGTTCTTTATAGTAGTGGTCCTCAACCTTTTGGCACCAGGGACTAGTTTCAAGGAAGACAGTTTTTCCATGGACAATGGTAAGAGTGTGTGACTCTAGCTGTAATCCAGGCAATGGGGGCAGGGTTGGCGGGGGTTGGTGGCAGATGAAGCTGGGTTCTCTTGCCTACTGCTCACCTCCTGCTGGGCAACCTGGTTCCTAACAGGCCTCGGCCCAGGTTTAGGGACCTCTACTTTATAGCACAAAGGGTGAGCATTAACAAACACAAATATAATTTCATTTATATTTTAAGGTACTTCAGGATAGAATGCAGAATGTGACAAAACAACCTTAAGGGCCAGCGGCCTGGAGGAGCAACCCCAGGAGTAGTGGCTGGGCAGGCACAGGAGGGCCTAGAGGAGCTATCCTACATTGAAGGTCAGGAACGGTGGCGGTAAGGAGATACCCCTCGTCCAAGGTAAGGTGCAGTGGCTCTGCTGGAGCAGTCGTGAAGAGATACCCCACGCCCAAGGTAAGAGAAACCCAAATAAGATGGTAGGTGTTGCAANAACGACCGAGAATGAGATGGCTGGATGGCATCATGGACTCGATGGACGTGAATCTGAGTGAACTCCAGGAGTTGGTGATGGATAGGGAGGCCTGGCATACTGTGATTCATGGGGTCGCAAAGAGTCGGGCACGACTGCGCGACTGAACTGAACTGTATTACAAGTGTGAAAGTATTTCACTGAAGGGGCTAGATGGATGTGTTGGCCCAAGTAACTTTGGAGATGAGTGGGTTCTGTAATATGCAATGTAAAAGAAGTTACAATAAACACTTTAGTACACTTGATGGTTATTTCCCGTAGGAGTATGGATTAACAATTTTGATCCTACTGTATACGTATACTGGAATTTAACAAGTAAATGAATAGCTGCTGTTGTTCAGTCACTCAGTCTTTTCCAACTCTTTGCAAACACATGGACTGCAGCATGCCAGGCTTCCTTGTCATTCACTATTTCCTGGAGTTTGCTCAAGCTCATGTCAATGAGTGTCACGGTCTTTGTAGACCGGGACCTGGGGACTGGAGTCGACGAGAAGAGGGATGCAGGGGGCCCAAGGCGCTAGTGAAACAAGGGTGCTTTATTTGTAGAAATGCATGTTTATATATCTTCATACAAGGCAGCTTTAGGCAGCTTTAAAAAAAAAAAAAAAAAAAACCTGAGCAAGAACAAAGCCAAGCAAATAGTCTTCAAAGGGCCAGAAAGCATTCCATATCCTGAGTAAAAGAGGTGCATAACTGAATAGATTACATCTAAGTAAGGTCACTGAAGGGAGTGACTGAAAGGAATCCAAGCAGGTGCCCCTTCTCATAGTCTCAGTCCTGAGAACTGCGTGCAGCTCTGCTTGTTCCTGTTTTCCAGGAACTGATAAGGAATAGAGACTCCTTGAGAAATGGCACACAAAAGAAAAGAATAACATATTGAATCCCCTAAAGCTGAACGTCCTGTGACAATTCCCTTTTTTTTAATTTTTTCACAATTGGGGGTCACTATAGAGACTTTTGTGAAGAAGGTCCTGACCAATTTTGTTTGAACAATTTTAATTGAAAGGCATCAGTATGTTACAAATATAATCACCAGGACTATTATCATTGTTAGAATTCCAGATCCAATACTATGTGTAATGTTTTGAAACCATCTTCGAGGATCCAGCCCAGAGCTGTTCAGCTAAGGTTTCCAAATAGTTTGAAGAGGGTATACTCTTAGAGAAGATTTCAAAAATTTTCTTTTGCAACAATTGTACATTTAAGGAAGTGTTATATATATCTTGCAGATGACATTTGATTTGTTCCCAACTGTAAGCACTATGGTTGAGTTGAACAGAAGTGACACAAAATTGAGTAGAATTCCAATCACAATTTAATAATATTTGTTTTTGTAAATCTATTAATTGATCTCCAACCCATTGGATGGCTGTTTCTAATTTCTGAATTTTATCCTGAACTTCTTCATCTATCTGAGCCTGAGTGGCCCACATAATATGAGCATCTTTAGTCCAATTTTGAATAAAGTTTTGTGTTTGAATTGAAGTTTGTAAAGCAATGTTTGTGAAAGCATCAGTGATGCAAATGGCTATTAGCCCCAAAATGCCAAGAATTAACCATCCAATGAATCACTTAGATCATCAAAGTAATTTAATGAGTAACTGGGAAGCAAGTCCTGCCATGGGACCCTCTTTCCAGGGTCATTGGAGAGCCACTGGCAACCATAGACTACACTGAGATTGAAGGATCAAAAGGGATTCATTTTTTAGAGAAATAGAGGGATTAAGACAAGTATACAATATGCAATTTATATAGGTCATAGAACGTAAAGTCTATTAAATTGTGTTTTCTATGGCTATAACAAAAGGAAGGAGAACATAAGCCTGTATTAATTATGTGATTATAACAGAAGGAATCATTAGTATGTCTACGACTAGTCTCTGTGAAATATAACGGAAGGAATCATTACTATGACTATGACTGGTCTCTGTGAAATATCTAGTCCAAGTTCCAAGTTTTTCAGTACTTGCAGCAAGTTTTCAGATGTCCTATTGTTGAGGCCCAATTTTTTATTGAGGACAACGTGAGGGTGAGAAGTTGCCATTTCGCCGTCAAGCCAGTCAAGGAATCCTTTGTCGTAGAAGTGTTTCATTGAACTGCTGGTAATCTTCTATGCTACTTGAGTAACATAATCACATATCATCTGAGCAGTTAGATAGCCATATACCATGGCGTCCCCAATCAACAATGCTGTAATTGGTCACAAATTTTAATTTTCCTGATTTAGCTTGACATCTATCCCAATAAACAGGAGTATATTTAAAGTCCTTATAAGTAAACCCCTTACGTTCCAATTTTTGTCCTTTTTCCTAGAGTTTTGGTAGTATTGACATGGTTTTCATAAAAAGACAGAGCAGTAAACAGTCCAAGCAATGTGCGGAAGTTCTTTTTATGGAGGCAGGATGAATGGCCACGTTTGTCGACTAACATTAATACATAATTTTGCTGGGCCCCTGCATAAAGGAAGGATTGCATAACCTAGAGAAATGTTAATTCATCTTCCTTCTTCCTCAGGATGAGAGGGCCCCTCCAAGCTCCAAGGAGGGGGCATATGTGTTGAGTCATTAGTGGATATTACTGTTCCTATATCTGTCCATTCTACAACCTACAGTAAAGGGGGATTAGGTATATAAGCCCAATAAGTTTGATTAATCAAGTCAGCCTGAGTAGGGGAAGCAAAAGCAAGCAAAGCAAGCATAGTGACAAAAATATTTTCCGGATTCCGAGGCACTTCCTGTTGAAAAACCAGATTTTCAGCTTGATTAGTAAGGGGTTTTATCTGTCCCCAAGTAGGGAGATCATAAGGCTGATGACATCGAGTGTGGCATTTCTTGGAAATTTTTAAAGCCGCCATGGCTTGTACTGGAAACTCCTCCTCCTGGGGATTTCACCGTTTCTTCTCTGTCTTGAATGTCAGTGGCTCCCTTGGGGCCGATCTTCCGAAGAAGAAGACAACTGATTTCATTGGATCCATCTGGAGAAATACAACCCTTTTCCCTGTAATATTAATTTTCTAGATTTCCATTGTTAGTCAACCTGTCTTGATACCAAATGGGCAGAGGAAGGGAGGTGTCCTTCAATGCCTTGAAATATTTTTCTGCTTTTATCAAAATATCTCCTTATGATAAGTTTAAAAAATTTAAAACAAATAAAGTTGTATTAACAATAGTTATAGGCTTAAAGAATATATTGCTTTGGAATCTAGTAAAGTCTTCTCTGGATAAGGAAGATAGAAATGTTCCTGTGTATTCCCCCCTTTTAAATTTTTTTTATTTGTAGTTTCAATGTGTGATGTGTTTGTTTAACTATGTCTTGTGTTTTTGGATTATAAAGAATGTCTGTAATCTGTTTAATAGAGAATGAATGTAAAACTTGTTTGAATTGCCTGGAAATATAAGCAAGGCCATTGTCTGTTTTTATAGAATTAGGTATTTCCATTACTGCAAAGCAAGCTAACAAGTGGGTTATAACATATTGTGTAACTTCAACTTGGAGAGGTGTGGCCCATATATCATATAAAAGAAGAATTTGTATTGATTGAGACGTGTAAGAAAGAAGAGGAAGAAAGTTCAGGGCAATGAATTACATCCATTTGCCATAGTTCACTGGGGGGTTGTCTTATGTAATGGGTCGAAGATGTAGGGGCCTACAAGTAGAGCAATTATTAATGGTTTTTTTTAGCATGCTGATATGGAATTTTCTAAATTTGATGCAATGAGCCAGCATTATTTTTTTCTTTTTAAAATATTAATTTATTTTAATTGGAAGTTAATTACTTTACAATATTGTATTGGTTTTGCCATACATCAACATGAATCCACCACAGGTATGTATATATGTGTTCCCCATCCTGAACCCCCCTCCCTCAATAGAATATGTTCGTTATGAGTAGCAAAAGAGACAAATTTATCAGCTTGTTCATTGCCATGGGCCATAGGGCCAGGAAGACAATAATGTGTTAGAATATGGGTAATATAAATGAGGGAAGTGTAGTTCTTAATAATAGATTGTAGTTCAAGAAAAAGTTGTTGGATAATAGATTGATTAGATTTATGGTAGAAGTTTTTATATTTTTTAATACAAAAACTGAATATATTTGAATAAAGCATGGGCCCTAACAATGTTTCAGTACTGTTTTACTTTAATGTTACATGTTAATTGGAGAAATGGTATGGGATATGTCAATTCCCTGTTATCATTATATTTTTTCTCTATAATTCTCAAACTTCCTCAGATTAAACTGTTGATTGATAAACATGCATGTCTCTATGTATTTGTATGTGTATCTTTTTTTTCTGTAAAAACCATAAAAATCCCCAAAGAGAACCCAGTTATGTTTATAATTTGTACTTTATACCCACTGAGACACTTCTACATGAAATTAATACTTATTTTCTCTCTGAGAAACAACTATTCTAAACCATAGACAACTACAGTTTCACAAATAATTACTTTATTGGACATAGTAGGTAATTAACTATAGATATTATAAGATAGCTAAATGCCTTGTCTCCTGATAATGCCTATTTTAATCTCTATATTGAACAGGCCGTATCAGCAAGAGGAGTGATAAAGGCAAGGAAAACTGTAATTAAGCTGCCAGAATCATTCTCAATCCAGTCAAAATTACACTAGAGAGGTCAATCATTTCCAGGCTCTTTTAAGGCATTAGTTTTTCTAACAAAGTTGTTCTGAGGAAGAGTAGGGGAGAAAAAAAGACATCAATCTTCATTGTTTGTTAACCATACTAATTTGATCAGATCAGTGGGGAATGCAATAGGCCAACAAAGTCCAGAAGCTCTTGGTACAAAAAAGCTCAAAAATACGTAGTATTCTTTCCTCAACTTCTCCTGCTTCTGGCAAAAGGCCTTACCAGTTTCCTCCAAGATCTTTGACATAATGAGGCAAACTAAACCATAAATGTGTTTACTCTATGTCTAAGTATAATCTCCACCCCATCCTCACCAAAGGGACATGTAATTTCACTTCACAAGGAGGGGCAAGGGGATGAGGGGTGTGGTCTGTAGGCAGAATAATCCAAAATGGGGTAGTCCTAGTAAAAGACTTACTCGACCCCAACAATATTCATTCATATTTATCGTCATGGCTTTGTGGTTTTGTGTCCTTTTTCGAATATGTCAGCTAAAGAATAAAAAAAATCCCACTGTTTTGTCCTTTTTCTCTTCTTTGTTTCCATTTCTTTGTAATCTCTGCTCTTCAAGATCCAGAGTCAGAGTTTAACTGTTTAGCCTTTTCCTACTTGTCTCTGAATGTTCTTTATTGGACAATAGAATCAGACCTATAAAGGATTCAAATAATTGAATTTTCAAACATGAATCTTAGTATAATGATGCTTAATATTGGGGAAAATAAGAGCAATATGAATTCTATTAGCAATAAGTATATGTGGGAATATAGCTACAATAATATGTAACTGACATATTCTCACAAACAATGAGAAAAAGACACAACCAAAAGGAAAAATTGGCATGGAACTAGAATAGCAGTTTCACATAGGCTTATAGCCAAAAGTCGTTCATTGGTGAAAAAGTGCCCAGCTTCATTAGTCATGAGGGAAATGCATATTAAAATAGCAATTAGTTACCTCTAAATGCATACCAGATTGCCAAAAATTGAAGAGGGGCAATACAAAATGACAATAGGAAGTGAAACAGTGGTAATTCTCTTGTGATGCTTATGGTGTATAATTTTTTGTGTATTACACGCTTTGGAGAATGCTTTGGCAGTATTTTCAATGGTTAAACAATATGTACACAGTATGACCCAACCATTTCATTGCCAAATATATATCCCCAAATATGTATATGTATAAATAATACCTACAAGAATGTTCAAAATATGTTTATAAATGTCAAATAATAGAAAAATACAAGTAGTCATGGACAATAGAAAAGATAAACAGCCTGATCTCTGTGAGCAATGAAATACCACCCAGCAATAAGATATAAGAATTATGACTTTGAATAGCAAGTTGGGTTTATCTCAAAAAATCAAACTGTATAAGGGAAGCTAGGAATAAAAGGATACATAATGAAGATTCAGTTTATGCGATGAAAGTAGGCAAACATAAGGATTATGAATTACTACATTTGGGATGAGAAAATGGGTAGTAATTGGGCTTCAGTATGGTAGAGGTTTCCAAAGTATTGGCAGTAGTTTAGGTAGTAATCTCAGTAGTGGTGAGACAGACATATCTACTTTGTGGTTATTGAGTGAATGGATGATTATGACGTGCATTTCTGTATCTTTGTATTAAACCTCATTAATAATTTTTTAGCATGACTCATGTTTAATGACTAATATATGTGAAAGAGACTGCAAGATAAAAGACTGTACAAAGAAAAGGATATCATTACACAAATTTTACTAACATTTTTTCAACATGATCACTGTTGAACCAAAATGAAATGTGCTTCTAGAATTACATCTTTTAACCTGTATTTAGCTCATAATTTTATTATAATTTTTTTTAAATTGAGGTAATATTGATTTATAATATTAGTTTCATGTATGCAGCATTTTTTGATGTCTGTGAACACAACAACATGCTCACCACCAAAGTTTAAACTCCATTTGTCACCATATAGCTGACCCCCTTACCTATGCACCCTACCCTCATCTTCCCCCTGCTCTGGTAACCACTACGCTGTTCTCTGTAACAATGTGCTTGCTTTCTTTGGCTTAGTTTGCCCTGTAAATAAATCCTTCAGTACCATGTTTCTAGATTCCGTACATATGCATTAGAATATGATAATTATCTACCATTTTCTGACTTACTTCATGCTGTATAATAGGTTCTAGGTTGATCCACTGCATTAGAACTGACTCAAATGCCTTCCTTTCTATGGCTGAGTAATATTCCATTGTGTATATGTACCACAGTTTCTTTAACCAATCATCTGTCAGTGGACATCTAGGTTGCTTCCATGTTCTAGCTATTATAAATAGTGCTGCAATGAATATCGGCATACATGTGTCTTTTTCAATTTTGGTTTCCTCAGGGTATATGTCTAAGAGTATATGGGTCATATGGTACTTTTATTCCTAGTTTTTAAACGAATCTCCATACCATCTTCCATAGTGACTATATCAATTACATTCCCATCAAAAGTGCAAGAGTGTTCCCTTTTCTCCACAACCTCTCCAGCATTTATTCTTTGTGGGCTTTTTGATGATGGCCATTCTGACTGGTGTGAGGTGACATCTCATAGTAGTTTTGATTTGCATTTCTTTAATAATGAGCAATGTTGAGCATCTTTTCATGTGTTTGTTAGCCACTTGTTTATCTTCTTTGGAGAAATGTCTGTTTAGGTCTTTTTTCCTAATTTTTGATTGGGCTGTTTGCTTTTCTGGCATTGAGTTGTATGAGCTGCTTATATATTTTAGAAATTAATTCTTTGTCAGTTGTTTCATTTGCTATTATTTTCTCCCAATCTGAGGGTTGTCTTTTCATCTTGCTTATAGTTTCCTTTGCGGTGCAAAAGCTTTTAAATTTAAACAATCCTACTTGTTTACTTTTGTTTTTATTTCCATTACTCTAGTAGGTGGTAGGTGGGTCATAGAGGATCTTGCTTTGATTTATGTCACTGAGGGTTCTGCCTATGTTTTCCTCTAAGAGGTTTACAGTTTCTGGTCTTACATTTAGGTCTCTAATCCATTTTGAGTTTATCTTTGTGTATGATATTAGGAAGTGTTCTACTTTCATTCTTTTAAATGTAGCTGTCCAGTTTTCCCAGCACCATTTATTGAAGAGGCTGTCTTTGCCCCCATTGTATATTCTTGCCTTCTTTGTCAAAAATAAGGTACACATAGGTGCATGGGTTTATTTCTGGGCTTTCTGTCTTGTTCCATTGGTCTATATTTCTGGTTGTTTTTTTTTTTTTTGACAGTACCACACTGTCTTGATGACAGTAGCTTTGTAGTATAATCTGAAGTCATGAAGGTTGATTCCTCCAGCTCCATTCTTCTTTCTTAAGACTGCTTTGGCTATTTAGGGCCTTTGGTGTTTCCATATGAATTGTGAAAATTTTTGTTCTAGTTCTGTGAAAAAATGCCATTGGTAATTTGATAGAGATTACATTGAATTTGTAGATTTCATTTGGTAGTGTAGTCATTTCACAATATTGATTCTTTCTACCCAGGAACATGGAATATCTCTCCATCTGTTTATGTTGTCTTTGATTCCTTTCATTAGTGTCTTATAATTTTCTGTGTACAGTTCTTTTGTCTCCTTAGGTAAGTTTATTCCTAGATATTTAATTCATTTTGTTACAGTGGAGAATGGGATTGATTCCTTAATTGCTCCTTCTGATTTTTCATTGTTAGTATATAGAAATGCAAGTGATTTCTTTGTATTGATTTTTTTATCCTGCAACCTTGCTAAATTCACTGATTAGCTCTAGTAATTTTCTGATACTATCTTTAGGAGTTTCTATGTACAGTATCATGTCATCTGCAAATAGAATTTAAATTCTTCTTTTCTGATCTGGATTCCTTTTTCTTCTCTGATTTCTGTAGCTAGGACTTCCAGAACTATGTTGAATAATAGTGGTGAAAGTGGACACGCTTGTCTTATTCCTGATTTTAGAGAGGACGCTTTCAGTTTTTCACCATTGAGAATAATGTTTGTTTATAATATATGGCCTTTACTATGTTGATGTAGGTTCCTTCTATGACCATTTTTTGAAGAGTTTTAATCAAAATGGGTGCTGAATTTTGTCAAAGCCTTTTTCTGCATCTGTGGAAATTTTTGTACTGTCTTTATCTTTCAATTTGTTAATATTGTGTATCACATTGATTGATTTCCATATATTGAAGAATCCTTGCATTCCTGGAAGAAATCCAACTTGATCATGGTGTATGAGTGTTTTGATGTGTTGCTGAATTACATTTGCTAAAATTTGTTGAGGATTTTTGCATCTATGTTCATCAGTGATGTTGGACTATAGTTTTCTTTTTTGTGTGTTGTCTTTGTCTTGTTTTGGTATCAGGGTGATGGGGGCCTTGTATAATGAGTTTGGAAGTGTTCCTTTCTCTGCAATTTTTTGAAATAATTTTAGAAAGATAGGCATTGGCTCTTCTCTAAATGTTTGGTAGAATTCTCCCATGAAGACATCTGGTCCTAGGGTTTTGGTTTTTGGGAGATTTTTGATCACAGCTTCAATTTCAGTGCTTGTAATTGGGTTGTTCATAATTCCTATTTCTTCCTGGTTCCATCTTGGAAGATTAAACTTTACTAAGAATCTGTTCATTTCTTCCAGGTTATCCATTTTATTGTCATATAGTTGTAGTAGTCTCTTATAATCCTTTGTATTTCTGCATTGTCTGTTGTAACCTCTCCTTTTTCATTTCTAATTTTGTTGATTTGATTTTTCTGTTTTTTTCTTGATGAGTCTGGCTAAAGGTATGTCAATTTTGTTTATCTTCTCAAAGAACCAGCTTTTCGCTCGTTGTTGTTCGTTCAGTCGCTCAGTCGTGTCCGACTCTTTGTGACCCCATGAATCGCAGCACGCCAGGCCTCCCTGTCCATCACCAACTCCGGGAGTTCACTCAGACTCATGTCCATTGAGTCTGTGATGCCATCCAGCCATCTCATCCTCGGTCGTCCCCTTCTCCTCCAGCCCCCAATCCCTCCCAGCATCAAAGTCTTTTCCAATGAGTCAACTCTTTGCATGAGGTGGCCAAAGTACTGGAGCATCAGTTTAGCATCATTCCTTCCAAAGAAATCCCAAGGTTGATCTCCTTCAGAATGGACTGGTTGGATCTCCTTGCAGTCCAAGGGACTCTCAAAGAGTCTTCTGCAACACCACAGTTCAAAAGCATCAATTCTTCGGCGCTCAGCCTTCTTCACAATCCAACTCTCACATCCATACGTGACCACAGGAAAAACCATAGCCTTGACTAGACGGACCTTAGTTGGCAAAGTAATGTCTCTGCTTTTGAATATACTATCTAGGTTGGTCATAACTATTTGTGACCCCATGAATCGCAGCACGCCAGGCCTCCCTGTCCATCACCAACTCCGGGAGTTCACTCAGACTCATGTCCATTGAGTCTGTGATGCCATCCAGCCATCTCATCCTCGGTCGTCCCCTTCTCCTCCAGCCCCCAATCCCTCCCAGCATCAAAGTCTTTTCCAATGAGTCAACTCTTTGCATGAGGTGGCCAAAGTACTGGAGCATCAGTTTAGCATCATTCCTTCCAAAGAAATCCCAAGGTTGATCTCCTTCAGAATGGACTGGTTGGATCTCCTTGCAGTCCAAGGGACTCTCAAAGAGTCTTCTGCAACACCACAGTTCAAAAGCATCAATTCTTCGGCGCTCAGCCTTCTTCACAATCCAACTCTCACATCCATACGTGACCACAGGAAAAACCATAGCCTTGACTAGACGGACCTTAGTTGGCAAAGTAATGTCTCTGCTTTTGAATATACTATCTAGGTTGGTCATAACTTTTCTTCCAAGGAGTAAGTGTCTTTTAATTTCATGGCTGCAGTCACCATCTGCAGTGATTTTGGAGCCCAAAAAATAAAATCTGACACTGTTTCTACTGTTTCCCCATCTATTTCCCATGAAGTGATGGGACCAGATGCCATGATCTTATTTTTTAATATTCTTATTATTATTTCTTACCTTCTACTAATTTTTTGTTGTTGTTCTTCTTCTTTTTCCAGTTGTTTTAGGTGTAAAGTTCTGTTGCCTATTGGATGTTTTTCTTGTTTCTTGAGGTAGGATTGATTTGCTGTAAAATTTCCTCTTAGAACTGGTTTTACTGCATTCCATAGGTTTTGAGTTGTTGTGTTTTCATTTTTATTTGTTTTGAGAATTTTTTTTTAATTTCCATTTTGATTTCTTCAGGAAACTTGGTTATTTAGAAACATATTGTTTAATGTTTAATCTCCATGTATTTTTGTATCTCACAGATTTTTTTTTTCTTGTAATTGATATCCAATCTCATAGCATTGCGGTTGGAGAAGATGCTTGGTATGATTTAATTTTCTTAAATTTACTGAGGTTTGATTTGTGACTCAAGATGTGGTCAATCCTAGAAAATGTCCCATGTTCACTTAAGAAGAAGGTGTATTTGCCTGCATTTTGATGAAATGTCCTGAAGGTATCAATGAGATCCATCTCATCTAATGTAGCATTTAAGACTTGTGTTTCCTTATTAATTTTCTGTTTTGATGACCTGCCCATTGGTGTGAGTGGGGTTTTAATGTCTCCTACTATTATTGTTACTGTCAATTTCTTCATTTACATCTATTAATGTTTGTCTTATGTATTGAGGTGCATAGACATTTACAATTATTATGTCTTCCTCTTGGATTGATCCCTTGATCATTATGTAATATCCTTCCTTAACCTTTGTAATCTTTATTTTAAGGTCTATTTTGTCTGATATGAGGATTGCTACTCCAGCTTTCTTTTGCTTCCCATTTGCATGGAATATATTTTTCCATCCTCTCACTTTCAGTCTGTATGTGTCTTGAGTTCTGAAGTGGGTTGCCTATTGACAGCATATAATGGTATTGTTTGTGTATCCATTCAGTCAGTCTGTGTCTTTTGGTTGGAGTATTTAATCCATTTACATTTAAAGTAATTATTGATATATATATTCCTATTGCCATTTTCTTAACTGTTTGGGATTGATTTTGCAGATTTCTTTTTTTCTTGTCTTGTATTTCTTAACTATATAAGTCCCTTTATAAGTTTGTCTGGAAAGCTTTTATGTCTTCATAAATTATGAATGAGATCCTTGCCGTGTACAGTAATCTTAGTTGTAGATTTTTCATTTTCAGTAATTTAAATATAGCCTGCCTTTCCCTTCTGGTCTGCAGCACTGTTAAGCATATGGGATTTCCATTGTATGTTACTTGTTCCTTCTCCCTTGCTGCTTTTAATATTCTTTCTTTGTGTTTAGTCTTTGTTACTTTGATTAGTATGTGTCCTGGCATGTTTCTCTTTGGGTTTACTCTGTATGGTACTCTTTGTGCCTTTTGGACTTGGTTGATGATTTCTTTTCAATATTGGAGAAATTTTCAACTATAATCTTTTCAAAATTTTTCTCATACCCTTCCTTTTTCTTTTCTTTTTCTAGGACCCCTATAATTCAAATGCTGGTGTGTTTGATGTCCTGGAGGTCTCTGAGATTTTCCTCAGTTCTTCTCATTTTTTTTTTTACTTTATTCTGTTCTTCAGAAAGTATTTCTACCATTTTATCTTCTGGCACACTGATTTGTTCTTCTGCTTCAAATATTCTGCTATTGATTCATTCAGGATTATTTTTAATTTCAGTAATTGTGTTGTTTGTGTATGCTTATTCTTTAATTCTTCTAGGTCTTTGATCATTGATTCTTATATTTTCACCATTTTTCTTTCAAGATTTCTGATAAACTTTTCTATTATTATTCTGAATTCTTTTTCAGGTAGTTTGCCTATTTGCTCTTCATTTATTTGGACTTCTGTGTTTCTAGTTTGTTGCTTCAATTGTGTACTATTTCTCCGCCCTTTCATTATTTTTTTAAAACTTACTGTTTGAGGTCTCCTTTTCCCAGGCTTCAAGGAAAGTTGAATTCTTTCCTTGAAGAAGGTTGAATTCTTTATTCCTTTTGTTTTCTGCCCTTCTAAGGTTGGTCTAGTGGTTTGTATAGGCTTTGTATAGGATGAGATTTGTGCTGAGCTTTTGTTTGTTTTTCCTCTGATGGTCAAGGCTGAGTGAGATGGTAATCTTGTCTGCTGATGACTGGATTTGTATTTTTGTTTTCTTTGTTGTTTAGATGTAGCATCCTGCACAGGGTGCTACTGATAGTTGGGTGATTCTGGATCTTGTATTCAAGTGGTTTCTTTTGTGTGAGTTCTCACTATCTGATACTCCCTATGTTAGTTCTCTGGTAGTCTAGGGTCTGGAGTCAGTGCTCCCACTCCAAAGGTGCAGAGCTTGATCTCTGGTCAGGAACAAAGATTACACAAGTGGTTTGTTATGATATTAAGTGAGATTAAAACAAATATCCAAAACCGATGAACCAGAGACAAATGGATTACAAAATCAGGAAAATGATAATTAAAATAATGAAATATACATGTATACATCTACACCCTTGAGCAAAGTCAAAACAGTCCAGCAAAAATAAAGTGCAATAGGTTGACCTGGTGAACAAAATATATCAGAAATTATATTTACCAATTAAGAACAAAGCTAACTAAAGCACAAACTGGAATGCAAAACTAAAGCAAGGTGCCAAATGGGACAAAGCAATGAAAACAAAACTAACAAATATTTTGAGAGGAAAGGAAAGAAAAAAAGAGAGAATAGATATTCAAAGTTAAATAGAGGTAGATGAATAAGATTTATATACATTAAAGATTAACTGCAAGGGGAAAAGGGCAGGTGGAAAGGAAAACAAAGAAATACATGTAGGAAAATATAATAGGTTTAAAAAAATTGAAAATAAAATTATAAAAAAGAAAAAAAAGGAATAAGAAATTTAAAAAAAGGAAAAACAAAGGAAAACCACACAACTACAAAAGCCCAGTGTAGAGGCAGAGGCTTATAACAGCAATTAAAAGTGTGACTGAATATAAACATATACATATATACCCATAAGCAAAATCAAGAGTCTAACAAAAATAAAGTACAATAGATTGACCCAGTGAACAAAGGAAACCAAAAATTATATCTACCAGAACTAAACTAACTAAAGCACAAATTGGAAAACAAAACTAAAGCAAGGTGCCAAGTGGGGAATAAAGCAATGAAAATAAAACAGACAAATATGTTGAGAGGAAAGGAGAAAATGAAAAGAAAGAAATAATAAATATGAAAAGTTAAATAGAGGTAGATGAAGAAGATTTATATATGTTAAAGATTAACTGCATTGGAAAAAGAATATTAGGAAAAACAACAAAGGTATAAATGTAGAAAAATAATAATAGGCTTTAGAATATAAAAATTAAAATTGAAAAAAGAGAGCAAGAAAAAAAAATTCCACTAAACTGCAAAAGCCCAACATAGAGTCTGAAGTTTATAACAATAAAAAATGTGACAGAAAAAAAAAAGCTAAAAGCTTAATTGGATTTCATAATGCCAATAAAATTTACAATTAGAACAGAGAGGAGACAAAAACGGGGAAAAAAAATACAAAAGATTCTACAAAACAAGTAAAAAAAAATAAGAATAATAAATGTTTTTCTTGAGTCACTGCTGTCAGAGTTCTTTCCCTCACTGGGAGTCACAGTCCACCTTAATTCCCTAGGATGCCCTCCAATACTGCTGATCTCTGGACCTACTGTGGGGCAGTTCAGATTCTAATCTGGTTCTACTCCTGTGTGTTTTTGCCTGCAATGTCCACAGCTATCAGAACTAGTGTGTTTTCTTTTGTGGGAGCTCTCAGTGACTTTTTATATATCCCAAAGACACACAGTCTGCCTAGTTGATTGTGTGGATTTCATCTGCAACTTGTACAGCTGGAGGGAAGGTTTGGGGTCTTCTTCCTTAGCCACACTGCCCCTGGGTTTCAATTGTGGCTGTATTTCCACCTCTACATGTGGGTCATCCACTGGAGCTTGCTCCTGAGGCTTCCCTGGAGGACTTGAGTTTGCCCCTGTGACGGCCAAGTGTGGAAGTGGTGCAGCTGCTTGGGTTGCAGGGATTCTGGCAGCACCAGGTACTCAGCGGAGTTGACAGCTAGGGCAGCAGGAAATACAGTGCTCTAGAAGGGTATGGCAATCAGTATTGTTCAATACACTCCAGTATTCTTGCCTGGAGAACCCCTCTCCCTGACAGAGAAGCCTGACAGACCACAGTCTACAGGGTCGCAAAGAGTTGAACACAACAAAATTGACCCTGCACGCATAGACACAAGAGGTTTTTTTGCCTGTGGCAGCTCTGCTCTAGTGAGAATTGAGCGTGAAGGTGGCCCAGCTGCTTGCCTTATGGGGACCCTGGCAGTGCCAATTGTACAAGGACATGGACTGTCTCTGCCACAGGAATTATGGCCCTATCAGAGGTTTTTTTTTTTTTTTTTTTTTTTAACCTCTTGTAGCTGGCAATCAGAAGGTCTCTCTGGCCAGTCTTTCTCCATGCTCTTCCCATTCAGGCACCAAGAGGGTTCCTTTGCCTGTGGTCCTTCTGCATTGTTCAGTGCACCAGGCACATAACCCCCCCCCATCCTCCAATCCCAGATGGAGTTGTACTCTGTAGATCATCAGGTCAGGCACTCTTTAAGTGTCAGGCACCCTTTAGGCCACACTGGGTCGAGTCCTACTCTGTAGTTCAGTGTGTCAAGTGTTTGATGGGCCAGCCTCTCTATTGTTCAGCTGCTGACGCTGGCATATGGGGAAAGAGAGGCTATAGTGATGACTCCACCCCCTACATGTGATTCACATTATTGCCTTGCTTCCATGGCTGCCCGGCTTTCCTCCACAGGCATTTCTCCCGACAATTTCCTCCCTCACATTCCCCCGATCTGTCTCTCTGCAGTCAACAGCTTCCCTCTCCCTGGGATTGTTCCACAATTGCTAAATTCCAGCTCTGTGCTTTCCAGGAGACCAGCGTTACTGTCTGGAGTATGTATGGCTGCGGCAAGGACTGTCTGATTCTCATTCCATTTAGGCTGCCACAGATCAGGTGTTTCACACTCAGCCTTAAATATTTCTCCTCTGATTTAGACAACTGCCCTGCTATGGGGATCAGATCCCTGCCTCAGTTCCCCCACCTGCCAAAGGCAGGTACAGTTCTACTAACACTCCTGTTTTTCCCCTAGCTTCTTCATCCTACTGAGTTTTGTGTGGTTCTATATATTCTTTTCCATTGGTCAGGTACTCCTGTCCATTCTCAGCTGGTATTGTATATGCACTTCTGTGTCTAAAGATGTTTTCCTGATATATCTGTGAAGAGAGATGTACTCCATGTCCACCTACTCCTCCACCATCTTGTTCTCCTCAAGTTAATTTATCTTATCATGCATGTAGTAATTTATGGTATAAATGGAATCAGAGCTTATTTGTGAGTTCTCCAAAAGATACAAACATTTATTTTAGTGTTTTTGTTATTGCAAATAATGGTTCAGTCTGTATGCTTGTCCCTGTCTCCATGTGCGCATATTGAAAAATTCTCTAGGGCATTTCCCTAGAAATGAGATTCCCAAGGCATAGTGTAAGGAAATTATGAAAATTTGACATTATCAAATATATTTTGAAATATTTGTCATAATTTGCATCTCACCAGTATGAAATGTGTTTCAGGATAATGCATATAATTACCAAGTCTGATTAGTGTAAGAATCTCTAATATTTTCTGTTCTGTCCATTTTATTGGGATATGGTGTGCCTTTGATTTTAAGTATGTTTATAAAGATTCTTGAAAGTCTGAAGAGATGTTTGTTCTTGAACTAGAGCACCCACATTTATTTCCCATTGTTTAATATTCAGTTCATTAAATTCACATGTCCTATTGAAAAACATTTTGAAACTCAATTTTTCTTGAGTATTTAAACATTGATTATGTATTTGAATTAAAACATAATCAATGTTTAAACATTTTAAATTGCAACTATAAATTAAAATATGTAGTAGAATTATGAATGGTAGTTTTCATGCCTCAGTATTGTAGGGAAAACCTTGTGGCTGAAAATAATGGAGGCTCAACACCCCATAGAATAAATAAAACTACTAATAAAATCAACCCAGAAGACACACATTTAAGGACTTACTAATTTTTTACATGTTGCTACAATTATTTCTCGAGGTTTCCATAAAGAAAAGAAAGAATTTAAGGAAAAGTTCCAGAAACAGGGCTGCATCTTCCTGGTGAGATACAGATTTTTCCCTTTTTTTCCTGAAATGAAGGATGTGCAGGACCATTGTTTGCCCCTACTATTGCAGCTGTAAGCAAGAAGGTAGATTCAGAGTGATCATTACCCCTGATGAGTTAGTGTGCCTAGGAGGTAGGAGAAATGAATATTGTCTTGTTCATTCCCACCCTCCTCCTATTTCAGAATTAGGTGTTTTTCTGGAATTCTCTTGCTTTCTCTATGATCCAATATGGGCAATTTGATCTCTGGTTCTAATGCCTTTTATAAGCCCAGCTTTATGACTGGAATTTCTTGGTTCATATGTTGCTGAAGCTAGCTTGGAGGATTTTGAGCATAACCTCACTAGCATGTGAAATGAGCACAACTATACAGTAGTTTGAATATTCTTTGGCATTGTCCTTCTTTGAGATTGGAATGAAAACTGACCTTTTTCAGTCCTGTGGCCACTGCTGAGTTTTCTAAATTTGCTGGCATATTGAGTGCAACACTTTAACATCATCATCTTTATCTGGTTCTAATGCCTTTTATAAGCCCAGCTTTATGACTGGAATTTCTTGGTTCATATGTTGCTGAAGCCTAGCTTGGAGGATTTTGAGCATAACCTCACTAGCATGTGAAATGAGCACAACTATACAGTAGTTTGAATATTCTTTGGCATTGTCCTTCTTTGAGATTGGAATGAAAACTGACCTTTTTCAGTCCTGTGGCCACTGCTGAGTTTTCTAAATTTGCTGGCATATTGAGTGCAACACTTTAACATCATCATCTTTAAGGATTTGAAATAACTCAGCTGGAATTCCATCACTTTCCACTAGCTTTGTTCACAGTAATGTTTTCTAAGGCCCATTTGATTTCACCTCCAGGATGTTTGGCTCTAGGTGAGTGACCACAAAATCATAGTTATCCAGGTCATTACGTTACCTAAATGGCCTAGTGGTTTTACCTACTTTCTTCAATTTAAAGCCTGAATTTTGCAGTGAGGAGATCATGATCTGAGCTACAGTCAGCTCTAAGTCTTGTTTTTGCTAACTGTATAGAATTTCTCTATTTTTGGCTGAAAAGAATATAATCAATTTAATTTTGGTATTGACCATCTAGTGATGTTCATGTGTAGAATCATCTATTGGGTAATTGGAAGCACATGTTTGCTATGACCAGTGTGTTCTCTTGGCAAAACTCTGTTAGCCTTTGCCCTGTTTCATTCTTTTTTTTTTTTTTTCAGTTATATCTTTTTTTTTTNGAAATACAAATATTAATAAAAACTTTATAAGACAGAATCAGTATTCACTGTTCAGTTCATTTCAGTCACTGAGTCGTGTCCAATTCTTTGCAACCCCATGAACCACAGCACGCCAGGCCTCCCTGTCCATCACCTACTCCCAGAGTTCACCCAAACCCATGTCCATTGAGTCAGTGATGCTATCCAACTATCTCATCCTCTGTCATCTCCTTCTCCTCCTGCCCTCAATCTTTCCCAGCATCAGGGTCTTTTCAAATGAGGCAGCTCTTCGCATCATGTGGCCAAAGTATTGGGAGTTTCAGCTTCAACATCAGTCTTTTCAATGAACACCCAGGGCTGATCTCCTTCAGAATGGACTGGTTGGATCTCCTTGCAGTCCAAGGGACTCTCAAGAGTCCTCTGCAACACCACAGTCCAAAAGCATCAATTCTTCAGAGCTCAGCTTTCTTAATAGTCCAACTCTCACATCTATACGTGACTACTGGAAAAATCATAGCCTTGAGTAGATGAACCTTTGTTGGCAAAGTAATGTCTCTGCTTTTTAATATGCTATCTAGGTTGGTCATAACTTTCCTTCCAAGGAGTAAGCATCTTTTAATTTCATGGCTGCAATCACATTCTGCAGTGATTTTGGAGCCCAGAAAAATAAAGTCAGTCACTGGTTCCACTATTTCCCCATCTATTTCCCATGAAGTGATGGGACCAAATGCCATGATCTTAGTTTTCTGAATGTTGAGCTTTAAACCAACCTTTTCACTCTCCTCTTTCACTTTCATCAAGAGGCTCTTTAGTTCTTCACTTTCTGCAATAAAGGTGGTGTCATCTGCATATCTGAGATTATTGATATTTCTCCCAGCAGTCTTGACTCCAGCTTGTGCTTCCTCTGCCCAGCATTTTTCATGATATACTCTCTATATAAATTAAATAAGCAGGGTAATAATATACAGCCTTGACATACTCCTTTTCCTATTTGGAACCAGTCTGTTGGTCCATGTCCAGTTCTAACTGTTGCTTCCTGACCTGCATACAGGTTTCTCAAGAGGCAGGTCAGGTGGTCTGGTATTCCTATCTCTTTCAGAATTTTCCACAGTTTATTGTGATCCACACAGTCAAAGGCTTTGGCATAGGCAATAAAATAGAAATAGATGTTTTTCTGGAATTCTCTTGCTTATTCGATGATCCAGTGATGTTGGCAATTGGATCTCTGGTTCCTCTGCCTTTTCTAAAACCAGCTTGAACATCTGGAAGTTCACGGTTCATGTATTGCTAAAGCCAGGCTTGGAGAATTTTGAGCATTACATTGAGTGAAATTATGTGGTAATTTGAGCATTCTTTGGCATTGCCTTTCTTTGGGATTGTAATGAAAACTAACCTTTTCCAGCCCCGTGGCCACTGCTGAGTTTTCCAAACTCAGCTGGCATATTGAGTGCAGCACTTTCATAGCATCATCTTTTAAGATTTGAAATAACTAAAATTCCATCACCTCCATTAGCTTTTTTCATAGTGATCCTTCCTAATGCCTACTTGAGTTCACATTCCAGGATGCCTGGCTCTAGGTGAGTAATCACCCCATCATAATTATCTGGGTCGTGAAGATCTTTGTACAGTTTTTCTGGGTATTCTTGTCATCTCTTCTTAATATCTTCTGCTTCTGTTAGGTCCCTACCATTTCTGTCCTTTATTGAGCCCATCTTTGCATGAAATATTCCCATGGTATCTCTGATTTTCTTGAAAAGATCTCTAGTCTTTCCCATTCTGTTGTTTTCCTCTATTTCTTTGCATTGATCCCTGAGGAAGGCTTTCATATCTCTCCTTCCAGTTTTTTAACTCTGCATTAAAATGGGTAGATTTTTTCCTTTTCTCCTTTGCTTTTTGCTTTCTTCTTTTCACAGCTATTTGTAAGACACTGTATATTGAATATATTATTCACTGTAAGACACTATATAATTTAACATAAAATGTTTGTCATATACACCACAAAAATATTTCAGCTACAGTCTATCAGGGCAGTTATTAAAAAAAAAAAGTTTGCTCAAGAAAGGGAGGATTAAAATTACATGATATAACTATAAATCCAATAAACCCTTTAAAAAAAAAGTGTTGAATGAGAGGCAGAAGTATTGACTAGATATTTATTACCAGGAATAAGTTTTTCTAAGCAATAAAATATTAAGTTGGATTATTGAAAATGGATTAATACATTTTGATTTATAAAATTATATTTAAAAATATTCCATAAATTAGGTGAGTCTAGGCTTTGATAAAAAGGTCTATTACTATAATATTTAAACATGAATATAAGCTGTATAGTATGCTAATGAAAATATAAGGAAAATGAGTTACAGCTAAAATGATGTTACTTGTAAGTTTTCTTAACATTTCTGACAAAAGAAACTACATAGAAACACATAAAAAATGAAAACCATGTGACAAGGCTTTATAAATAATATCTGTTAGTTGTTGTTTAGTTGCTAAGTCTTGTCCAACTCTTTTGTGACCCCATGGACTGTAGCCTGCCTGGCTCCTCTGTCCATGGGATTTCCCAAGCAAGAATACTGGAGTGGGTTGACATTTCCTTCTCCAAGGGATCTTCCCAACTTAGGAATTGAGCCTCTGTCTCCTGTATTGGCAGGCAGATTTTCTGCCACTGAGTCACTGGGAAAGCCCCAACTCTGTTTATCTAATATAAATAAATATAGATAAATAAGTATATTTATAAATCAAAGATGACTCTCCAACAACTATATGACCATATGTGAAGGGCTTAACCTAAGTATATAATCAAACCCATATCTTACTACTAAATTGATTTTAAAAAGAAAATCAACAAATGAGAGAGAGAATTTCATTGGTTAAAAAAAAATAAGAGCACTGGGTTTTAACTTTTATGGTATTAGAATTAGTCGTGGTATATTATGAAGTTTTAAAAAAAATGAGAACATTAATGCATTTTACCAAATTAGAATTGCTCACTACACCTATCCTCACTACACCTTTCTGCTATCCTGTCTTGTTTCAAATGGATGTGTTAATGCCTTTTCTAATATTGCCTCTGGTTGAATCATCCTGATCTCTTACAGATCCCAACCAAAACTTTCATATAATTATGCTAAAGAGTTACCGTTTCAGCAAAATAATTTCCATTTGTATTATTGGCTTGTTTGCAAAATCTTTGTTTTCTCTTACCATAAACAACTTTCAAATAATAATTAGCCAGCAACAATTATGTCTTATGAGAGCAAAGAGAAACCTAAACAACACTGTTTGCTTTCAGTTCAATTCAGGTCACTCAGTTATGTACAGCTCTTTGCGATCTCACAGACTGAAGCAAGCCAGGCTTCTCTATCCATCACCAACTCCCAGATCCTACTCAAACTCATGTCCATTGAGTTGGTGACACTATCCAACCATCTCATCCTCTGTCATCCCCTTCTCCTCCTGCCTTCAATCATTCCCACCATAGGGTCTTTCCCAATGAGTCAGTTCTTCACATCAGTTGGCCAAAGTATTGGAGTTTCTGCTTCAGCATCAGTCCTTCCAATGAATACTCAGGGCTGATCTCCTTTAGGATGGACTGGTTGGATCTTCTTGCTGTCCAAAGGACTCTCAAGAGTCATCTCCAACATCACAGTTCAAAAGCATCAGTTCCTCGGCACTCAGATTTCTTTATGGTCCAACTCTCACATCCATACATGACTACTTGAAAAACCATAGCTCTGACTAGACAGACTTTTGTCAGTAAAGTAATGTCTCTGCTTTTCAATATGTTGTCTAGGTTGGTCATAACTTTTCTCCCAAGAAGCAAGAGTCTTTTAATTTCATGGCTGCAGTCACCATCTACAGTGATTTTGAAGCCCCTCAAAATAAACTCTGTCACTGTTTCGATTCTCTCCCTTTACTATTTTATTTAAAACTCTGATTTTTCAATGATAGTTCAAAGTCAGTGAAACATTTCATGAATATTTCTAAACTGTGCTTAGCAATGATAATCTAGCGGTTAGCTGGACAGTGTTCAGTCTTAGTTTCCTCACCTGTAAACAGTGCCCATAATTCCTTCCTGCAGTGTTAGTGTGGTCAACAGATAATGAAGTACACACTCCATTACACAGTGAGCACAGGCCTGGCATCAGCATGTGACATTTTTTTTATCAATATCTTTTCACTATCATTTTCATCACTAGAGAATAAAAAGCAGTAGCTATTACCTACTGTCTCCTCAATCACATGGACCATCTGCTCAGTTCAGGAAAATAAGGACATTTAAGAAAATCTTTGTGAAATGAAAGCCCACTCATTTATTATAAATTTTATTTTAAAAATAATGGATGGAACATTTGACAGTATGGGCAAAGGTTTAACAAAAACCTTTCCCGTGCTGCATGAGAAAAACAGCTTTCTTCCTGTTTCCCTGGAAACCTAATATAGGTAGAAATGAAAACTAAATCGCTAGGCAACGTCATTTATGATTAAAAAATGACTCCCAGTTTGTTTACTGAATCTGGCCTGGAAAAGCTATAAAAATCTAATAGGCACAAAGTATTCTCTTCACCCCTGATTGCAATGACTATTGTAACTGGCCATGCCTCTTGTGAGGCCTCTGGATGTGGTATCTACAGAGATGTTACACAGATATTGACATATATGGAAATCTGTACTGGTCTACAACAAGAACTTTGGCCAAAGAATGTCTGACATTCTTCTAGCAAAGGGTGTTTCTGTCCCTTCTTATTAGATTGAAATTCAGTGTAGTCTTTGTCTTCTGAGTTTGAATATTTAGTAGAGTCTACACAAACATCATGATGAGCGTTGTAGATAGTAATGACAAAATATGCCCAATATATCCCCCTTTGGATTTAACTTAGTTTTAGTTGTTGAATTTAGGCCATTTAGGGATTTTTTTTTTTTCAATCTTGCTCATAGTATCTAACTTGCATTTTTCAGCTATCAGTTCAGTTCAGTTCAGTCGCTCAGTCGTGTCCAACTCTTTGCGACCCCATGAATCGCAGCACGCCAGGCCTCCCTGTCCATCACCAACTCCTGGAGTTCACTCAGAGTTGCATCCATCGAGTCAGTGATGCCATCCAGCCATCTCATCCTCGGTTGTCCCCTTCTCCTCCTGCCCCCAATCCCTCCTAGCATCAAAGTCTTTTCCAATGAGTCAACTCTTCAAATGAGGTGGCCAAAGTACTGGAGCTTCAGCTTCAGCATCATTCCTTCCAAAGAAATCCCAGGGCTGATCTTCAGAATGGACTGGTTGGACCTCCTTGCAGTCCAAGGGACTCTCAAGAGTCTTCTCCAAGACCACAGTTCAATCATCAATTCTTCTGTGCTCAGCCTTCTTCACAGTCCAACTCTCACATCCATACATGACTACTGGAAAAACCATAGCCTTGACTAGATGGACCTTAGCCGGCAAAGTAATGTCTCTGCTTTTGAATATGCTATCTAGATTGCTCATAACTTTTCTTCCAAGGAGTAAGCATCTTTTAATTTCATGGTTGCAATCACCATCTGCAGTTATTCTATTATAGAGATGATCGCAAAATTCTGTGTTAAAGTGGAGAATCAGTTCAGGTTTATATAGAATTTCTCAAGTGCTGATTAAACAAAAATTAAGAAAAGTATTCCTATTTGTGTATCTGAAGTAACATTAACTTCATTATTCTAAAAAGCCAAATAGCCTATAGCTTTAACAGTTTCATAGAATGATAGAAAAACGTATATGCCGAATTATTGCAACTATTATGATATAGCCATTTTTAAATATTTGGATCTCTAAAAAAATAAGTGAAAACCAATATGCTGTGTTACTGGCTAACAAAAAGGTAAACGACATCACTATTACAAATGTAAGGGAATTGCTGATTCTAAAATCAGCTTTGGACGTAAAAAAAAAAAATCTAGTAGTTACATGGTAAGTACTATACACTGTAAACTAATACACATGTAGTTACAACCAATATAAAATTAAGCTGGGGTGGATTGGAGTCATGTCCCTCTACATCATGCCTTTTACTGTCCCTTTCCCACACTGACTATAAGTTTAATGGGGGATGCCTTGGCTGATGCAAAGTCAGCTAAGTGGTGTAAGCAGAGTCCATTCCGTTCCGTTCAGTCGCTCAGTCGTGTCCGACTCTTTGCGACCCCATGAATCGCAGCACGCCAGGCCTCCCTGTCCATCACCAACTCCTGGAGTTCACTCAGACTCACGTCCATTGAGTCCGTGATGCCATCCAGCCATCTCATCCTCGGTCGTCCCCTTCTCCTCCTGCCCCCAATCCCTCCCAGCATCAGGGTCTTTTCCTATGAGTCAACTCTTCGCATGGGTGGCCAAAGTACTGGAGCTTCAGTTTCAGCATCATTCCTTCCAAAGAAATCCCAGGGTTGATCTCCCTCAGAAAATCCATCTCTACTGGGGCCTGCCCTGTTAGAACTCTGCTGCCACCATGTGATGAAGTCTGGTCTAGCGCCTTTCTGAATGAAAGGTGACAGAGAGGTTGCATCATTCCTTCCAAAGAAATCCCAGGGTTGATCTCCCTCAGAAAATCCATCTCTACTGGGGCCTGCCCTGTTAGAACTCTGCTGCCACCATGTGATGAAGTCTGGTCTAGCGCCTTTCTGAATGAAAGGTGACAGAGAGGTCTAGGGGAGCTGTTTCTGTGCTATGACTGTCTCTGTAACTACAGCCAGGCATCTAATGGCTGGCTTGAGGCGTTGCAGGTCAGCAGGGGTAGCAGTCATGGCAAAGTAGATGAGGAACAGAAGAGAGTAATGGAATCCCCCAGACAATCTCTCAATCTGTCCACAGCCTCTTCCTCTGAGTGTGGAAAAACCAGAGAGCTCCCTCACCTCCACATCCAGGTCTTGTATATATTCACCCTCTTACACTGAGGCAGGTAGCTGAAATGATACCAGGGAATACATTTTCCAGCTTAACCAAGTTAATCAACATGTACACCAGAGTCCACCTCTAACCTGGTATAAAGATATAAAAACCTGACCCCTTCACTCCAACTCAGAACCATTCTGAAATGCCAAGCTTCAGACAACTCCGAGCATTAGGCAAATAAATTGCAGTCTACCTTCTCTCTTTGTGTAATCTTGCCACCTTCTCTGCATCCTAACGTCCATCCCAGAGTTTGCTTCTGAGGTCTGAATTGTTACCCGCAGACAGACCTGAATAATTAGTGTGAAGTGAAATGGAAGAGCTGAATCACCTCCCAACCTGCTGATAATAGAAGTACATTCTTCTGAGTGGTGGGGTATGGTGCCTAGAATGTTTTGGCATAGAATCTTAAAACTTTCACACATCATGAACTGGTGTAATAAACCAAATGAAGTGCTTGCACTAGTGCAGGGGTTAGACAACTATAGACACACAAAAAAGGAAGAAAAGAACTTTTAGTTTAACACAATCATGTTTTGCCTATGACTGCTTTCACCCTACAACAGCGGGTTAAAGTAGATGCTACAGAAACTGTATTGGCCCTAACGCCTAAAATATTTACTACCTAGCCCTTTGGGTTTCTCAGGTGGCTCAGTGGTAAAGAATCTGCCTAACAATACGAAGCCACAGAAGACACCAGTTGAACCCCTGGGTCAGAAAGATCCCCTGGAGAAGGAAATGACAACCCACTTGAGTATTTTTGCCTAGAAAGTCCCATGGACAGGGGAACCTAGTTGCCACAGTCGCTGGAGTCACAGTGTTGGAGACTATTGAGTGACTAAGCATGCATGCACACACACATCTGATATTTTACAGGAAAACTTTGTTGAGTCCTGTACAATTTGAGAAATATGGGAGAAATAATGATCAGTGTATTAAAATGAGATAGCTTTTATTAGGGTTAATTGATGCTTAAGAGAGAGACAATGTAAAGCTAATCAGTTAAAAGCTATGTGTGAAAGTTAAAGAGACTTTTTGGCAGTATCTAATGAGATACCAATCCCCTGTGACAGAATGCTGAGAAAGCTCAGGATTGGGACCAAAACTAATTGCAAAGAGTAACAGTGCCAGGGAGCACTAGATGCTTACTCTAAGGAAGCCTGCTAACTCAAGATGAAAGCACTGATTGGGAAGCAGCAGGACCCTCGAAATATGATGCAGATGTCTGGGTTGGTTAAAATCTTGAGTTTCCATAATGCCTTCAAATCCTTGAAGCCTGCAGAAACCTGAAGAATGGTTTGCTCTTTCCTCTAAAGGATTTTGGAGTCACCTTCATTGTGCCAGACAGTACAACCTTATCCTTCTCAACTCTGTTCTCACCTTTCCTTCTGATTTGTTGTTGTTCATTCACTAAGTTGTATCCAACTCTTTGTGACCCCACGAACTGCAGTACACCAGGCTTTCCCGTCCTTCACTATCTCCCCGAGCTTGCTCAAACCCATGTCCATTGAGTCGGTGATGCCATCCAACAATCTCATCCTTTGTCACCCCCTTCCCCTTTTGCCCTCAGTCTTTCCCAGCGTCAGGGTCTTTTCTGATTACTATGTTATTAATAGAATTAAACCACAGCATTACCAGTGGAGGTAGTGCTTGGCCTACAAAGGAAGGTAAGGGGTAATTATTATCCCAGAGAAACTGGCATTGATCAACATACTCCCAAAAGAACGGGGATGGTACATCTAGAACTGTATTCCAAGTGGACCTGTATTTCAAGGTCTATGGAACACAAAGTTGTGTGAAGACGAGAGTTTATTGACATGTCAGCATTTTCTCAGGATATAGGATCCAGTACCTGACAAAGATGCTGTGAGTGCAAAGGCATCACATGGATGTAGCCTAGAAACTTGAAGAAAGCAGTGCTCTGTTAAATGAAACAGAAGTTCAGAGAATTGACTGTGCTAGAATGGATAACCCATCCAGAAAACCACTAAATGACTGTTTCTATGGAGATGCTATAATATATCTGCCCCTTCTCTTCCTCAAAAAAAAAAAAAAAAAGGAATAAAGTGTAAAGAAAAATGAAAGAAATATTGGTGAGAATGGTAGCAGATTACTTAAAATCTTGATGGTATCTTTCATTTGTTGCCTATGGCTAAGCAAGAGATTCCTTTAGTGAATTGATGATAAGATTCCAGAATAGTAGAGACCAGATGATAGTGCTCAATCATCAGAAACAAGGAAGAACAGTAACTTTTTAAGTGGCAAGGTGGAAGTTGCAGCTGGCCTGCAGAGAACAGGATAGTCAATGGGCTCAATGTTTCCAGAGGCAAGATAGGTAGATAGCTAACCTGGTTCATATGCAGTCTGTAAATCTAAAAGAAATCTGGGACATATGATTGCCCAAATTCTGGCACCAAATCACTTCCCTGAGATGTGACCCATTAACTGAAGGAGTAGCCAAATTTTCAAAAGGAAGAATCTTTAGTACCATGTCAAGAATATCTATTAATGATCCCCCCTCTTTTTCCAAATGGAGACCTATCAAAATTTATTTGCATTACTATACACAGGGAAAAAAATAAACATTTCTGAGGACTTATGAATGCAGTGTCCAAACTGACTTCATATTAAAGGACCCAAAGTTTCATGGTGGCCCTTCTGTTAGAAGGAGGTGACTCATGCAAGCCAGAAAATATATGGTATCCTATCTCAAGCCTAGCTTATTATGAGCTCACTGGGCGTGAGGGTCCAGCTGGTATTCATTTATTTGCCTCCTGAAAATATAATTGAATGGATATACTTGGTAATTGGCAGATCCTCACATATATTAAAATTCTATTCATTGTACCTATAAAAAGGTAGTGTTGACCATCAATAAGGTCCTGTTATGTGCATACTGGTGGTGTGTTCTGGTTCCTTTGGGATGGAACCTCCGAAGAGAGCACACTGGCTCCAGAAGGAGCAGTTTGGGAAGAAAATTCTGTTTTCCTTGGTATCCAGAGGAAGGTCCTAAATGAGGAGGAGCATGATTTCCAGGTTGGAACATTCTCTTGCAAAGGTAGAGACAGATGAATGACACACAGGACCATCTAGAACCTGGGCGAGGGCAGGGCTCCCTCACTCTCCTGTAAGGGCCGTACTCATGGGGAAGAGAAACACAGATTACAAGTGGCTCTTCAGCTCCCTGTTTCCATAAGCTCTGGGATAATAAAATGTAAAATATTTCCTGCAATATGTGACACTGATGAATTTATTTTAGATGGCTAGTATACTTTGATATATGATGGAAAAATCTCCCATCCTTTACTATTATATTGGAAAACTATTACATGTTGAAATTACATTCAGTTCTTGAACCTTTTCTCTGCCAACTGGATTTTAGGAACTGTACATTAATGTCCAACAATAAGTATTAGGATTCTGACTGGACTTCTATTTAGCTTATAGATTAACTCTGAGAAAAATTGGCATCATTATTATAGTAAATCCTGTCCATGAACATAATTTATATCTCAAACTTGATGTGAGTTTGTTCAGAAAATAGGATTCCTTGTGTACTACTGAGAAAATTTAATTGGCACTAACACTAGAACAATTTGGTAATATCAGCCATGAGCAGTGAAAGATATGAAAATTTTATTATCCAGAATTTCTAACATATATACACAAGAAACATAGGAAAATATTCATATTTATGTAAAATATCAAACTATCTAGTTGTACATGATATAAGAATATATAACTTTTGAGATTCATACACATGTATTTACCAATGAAAAACTCTATATGGGTAGTTATTAACTAATTAACACATTAAGAAGCTAGTACTGGGGATAAAATATTTCTAAACTGCATATCCAATAAATGAGTTGAATCTAGAATATATAAAGAACTCTCAAAAATTAACAGTGAAATATTCAATTGAATGGGGCTTCCCTGGTGGCTGAGCTGGTAAAGAATCCACCTGCAATGCAGTAGACTTGGGTTCAATCCCTGGTTGAGAAGGTCCCCTTGAGAAGAGTATGGCAACCCACTCCAGAATTCTGGTCTGGAGAATTCCATGGACTGCATAAAACATGGAGTCACAAACAGTCAGAATTGACTGAGTGACTTTAATTTATATTCAATTGAAAAATTCATTCGCTCAGTTGTGTCCAACTCTGTGACCCCAGGGACTGCAGCCCACCAGGCTTCCCTGTCCATCACCAACTCATGCAGTTTACTCAAACTCATGTCCATAGAGTCAGTGATGCTATCCAACCCCAACCATCTCATCCTCTGTTGTCCCCTTTTCCTGCCTTCAATCTTTTTCAACATCAAGGTCTTTTCCAATGAGTCAGTTCTTCACATCAGGTGGCCAAATACTGGAGTTTCAGCTTCAGCATCAGTCCTTCCAATAAATATAAAGTACTGATTTCCTCTAGGATTGACTGAATGGATCTTCTTGCTGCCCAAGGGACTCTCAAGAGTCTTCTCCAACACCACAGTTCAAAAGCATCAATTCTTCGGTACTCACATTCTTTATAGTCCAACTCTCAAATCCATAAGGGACTACTGGGAAAAAATGAAAACAAAAAACATAGCTTTGACTAGATGGACCTTTTCCAATGAGTCAGTTCTTCACATCAGGTGGCCAAATACTGGAGTTTCAGCTTCAGCATCAGTCCTTCCAATAAATATAAAGTACTGATTTCCTCTAGGATTGACTGAATGGATCTTCTTGCTGCCCAAGGGACTCTCAAGAGTCTTCTCCAACACCACAGTTCAAAAGCATCAATTCTTCGGTACTCACATTCTTTATAGTCCAACTCTCAAATCCATAAGGGACTACTGGGAAAAAATGAAAACAAAAAACATAGCTTTGACTAGATGGACCTTCTTGGCAAAGCAGTGTCTCTGCTTTTTAATACACTGTCTAGGTTGGTCATAACTTTTCTTCCAAGGAGCAAATGTCTTTTAATTTCATGACTGCAATCACCATCTGCAGTGATTTCAGAGCCCCAGAAAATAAAATCTTTCACTTTTTCCATTGTGTCCCAATCTATTTGTCATGAAGTATGAGACCAGATCTTAGTTTACTGAGTATTGAGTTTTAAGCCAACTTTTTCACTCTCCTCTTTCACTTTCATCAAGAGGCTCTTTAGTTCTTCTTTGCTTTCTATCATAAGTGTGTGGTGTCATCTGCATATCTGAGGTGATTTATATTTCTCCCGGCAATCTTGATTCCAGCTTGTGCTTCATCCTGTCCAGCATTTCTCATGATGTTCTCTGCATATAAGTTAAATAAGCAGAGTTGCAATATATGGCCTTGGCGTACTCCTTTCCTGATTTGGAACCAGTTTGTTGGTCTATGTCCAGTTCTAACTGTTGCTTCTTTACCTGCATACAGATTTCTCAAGAGGCAGGTCAGGTGGTCTGGTATTCCCATCTCTTGAAGAATTTTCCACAGTTTGCTCTGATCCAGACAGTCAAAGGCTTTAGCATAGTCAATAAAGAAGAAATACATGTTTTTCTGTAATTCTCGTGCTTTTTTGATGATCCAATGGATGTTGGCAATTTGATCTCTGGTTCCTCTGCCTCTTCTAAATCCACCTTGAATATCTGAATGTTCACAGTTCATGTGCTGTTGAAGCCTGGCCCGGAGAATTTAGAGCATCACTTTGATAACATGTGAGATTAGTGCAATTGTGTGGTAGTTTGAACATTCTTTGGCATTGCCTTTCTTTGGGATTGGAATGAAAACTGACCTTTTCCAGCTCTGTGGCCACTGCTGAGTTTTCCAAATTTGCTGGTATATTGAGTGCAAAACTTTCACAGCATCATCTTTTAGGATTTGAAAAAGCTCAACTGGAATTCCATCACCTCCACTAGCTTTGTTTGTAGTGATGCTTCCTAAAGCCCACTTGACTTCCCATTCCAGGTTGTCTGGTCATAGGTTAGTGATTAAACCATCGTGATTATCTGGGTCATGAAGATCTTTTTTGTATAGTTCTTCTGTGTATTCTTGCCACCTTTTCTTAACATTTTCTCCTTCTGTTAGCTCCATACCATTTCTGTCTATTGTGCCCATTTTTTCATGAGACATTCCCTTGGTATCTCTAATTTTCTTGAAGAGTTCTCTAATCTTTCCCGTTCTGTTGTTTTCCTCAATTTCTTTGCATTGATCACTAAGGAAGGCTTTCTTATCTCTTCCTTGATATTTTTTGGAACTCAGCATTCAAATGGTTATATCTTTCCTTTTCTCCTTTGCCTTTAGCTTCTCTTCTTTTCACAACTATTTGTAAGGCCTCCTAAGACAAGCATTTTGCCTTTTTGCATGTTCTCTTCTTGGGGTTGGTCTTGATCACTGCCTCTTGTACAATGTCTTGAACCTCCGTCAGGCACTCTGTGCCTCATATCTAATCCCTTGAATCTGTTTGTCACTTCCACTGCACAATCTGAAGGGATTAGATTTAGGTCATACCNAAGCATTTTGCCTTTTTGCATGTTCTCTTCTTGGGGTTGGTCTTGATCACTGCCTCTTGTACAATGTCTTGAACCTCCGTCAGGCACTCTGTGCCTCATATCTAATCCCTTGAATCTGTTTGTCACTTCCACTGCACAATCTGAAGGGATTAGATTTAGGTCATACATGAGTGGTCTAGAGGTTTTCCGTACTTTATTCAATTTAAGTCTAAATTTGGCCGTGCATCTGCCAATGAAAAATAAACAAAGGTATTAACACATTCACTAATGAGAAGGTACAGATGGCAAATAAGAATATGGAAAAACTGTTCAACATCATGAGGGAAATTTAAACTAAAAAACACAGTAGGATCTTAGTTCAGATCTGTCAGAATTACTAAAAAAAGAAAAAAAAAGATGATAACAGCAAATGCAGGTGAGAACTTAGACAAACTTGATCACTCATGTAATGCTGGTGAGGATATGAAATGATATAGCAGTTTTGGACATGTTGGGCCTACAACTACTACAATGTGACTTAGCAACTGCACTCTCAAACATTTATTCCAGAGAAATGTAGACTTGTAGCCAACAAATACCTGTACATTAATATTCTTAAGAGCTTTATTCATATAACCCCAAACTGGAAACAGTCCACATGTCCTTCACTGGGTGAATGGCAAAATTACAATATATCCACATCATGGAATACTATGTAGCAATGACAAAAATCAATGCTTGCAAACATTTGGATAAATCTGTAGAGAACTAGGTGTCAGAAATGCAAATCCCCAAAAGTCACATGTTATATTACTATAGAACCTTATTGAAATGAAAAATCATGGAAATGGAGAACAAATTAGAATTTACCAGGGACATTGGAAAGGAGGCTGGTCTGGGACAGAAGTGGATCTGGCTGTAGAAGGGCAACAAGAGGAATCCTCAAGGAGATGGGACTGTTCTCTATCTTTACAGTGTCTGTATCAATATTTGTATCCTGGTTGTGATAATGCACAACAGTTTTGTAAGATTTTATCACAGGGAGAAACTAGGTTAAGGAATTTTTCTGTTTCACAAACTGTATATGAGTCTACACTTATCTCTATTAAAAATTTTATTCAAAAATAAAAGCAGAATAAATGCCACATATATAAATCAAATTTTATATAAAACCTGCATTTTTGATCTCATATAAAATTAGAAGATTTAGAAATACTTCGATTGCAATCTTTTCTAAAAGGTTTGGATAGATTTAAATTGTAGCTGCCCCTTTGTGTAAGATACATACTCTCCAGGTTGCTAGGGTAACAGTTATTCCTGATGTTTCTTACACTTGGATCTTTCACCTATTTACACAATCCTTTGCCTAAAGACTAATTCCATTTCTCCCAGTGATAAAATCTGTTCATCTGTCAGATTGGACTTTTGATATAGAAATAGAGAATTAAGTACAGGTTTTCATGTCTCAGGATTCAATCACTGTGAAAGCTGGCTGCTCATCTCAGGACCATGATATTGCTGTCATTTCATCTAGCCCATTCTACTGCACTACAACTTGTCTAAGATGTCTATAGCTCTGATTCTTGTTTGCTGAAGCATTACTATAAGTAATTTTTCAATAATATAGCTAAGCAATATACTATCTGAGCCAGTGTTTATCTAATAGCTTTCTAAACTTTTACCCTAAGACAGTTCAACTATTTATCAATTATGTGGTCACAACATTTTTTCACCTGGAGTGTCCAAGTCTAAAAACCAGTGCTTCATTGTTTTCTGGCATTTGAAGTTAGATTAATTAGACTTCTTCCTAATACCAATATAATCTAAATTAGAACTACATAATTTCATTCTTTTGGAGTATTAGGAAACATTTGGTATCTTGATATAAAAAGTAAATTTACAAAACTAGGCATATGTGGTCTTTTTTCAATACATTTTCCTGAAATACAATTAGGTCTTTTAAATTATCAGATTCAGGTACTTTTAGTCTTAGGGCACTATTCTGGCATATCTTTCCATGAGTGTTGTTTTTAAATTTTTCTATAGGAATCCTGTTACAATTCATAGAAGGATTTTCTACTCTTTCACACATTTTATCACTTTAATGTATTATACAGCTACAATTTATTGAGCAAGTGCTATATACCAAGCATTCAGCTAATATATCTATTCATATAACCAAGTTTACATTAATCAGAGCTTTATAAGGTCAGTATTTTATAGAAGAGCTAGAGAGGTGAAACCATGGGAAGTTGAAACAAGTACTAAGAGTCAATCAGAGGCTACTGAAGTTTCCAAGGGGAAAATAAAAATGAGGCAGGGTGAATACACTGAGCCAATTTAGGATTGGATAGCTTGAATAACTTCAGTGGGCTCTGGCATATGTTGGAGATCCATAGTTGTTCAGTACCTGGCTCAATATCTATTCATATAACCAAGTTTACATTAATCAGAGCTTTATAAGGTCAGTATTTTATAGAAGAGCTAGAGAGGTGAAACCATGGGAAGTTGAAACAAGTACTAAGAGTCAATCAGAGGCTACTGAAGTTTCCAAGGGGAAAATAAAAATGAGGCAGGGTGAATACACTGAGCCAATTTAGGATTGGAAGCTTGAATAACTTCAGTGGGCTCTGGCATATGTTGGAGATCCATAGTTGTTCAGTACCTGGCTCTAGACTGATTTAGGGCAGGGGAAATATTAGTTTGTGTATGAGAATTTGATAAAGGAGAGGGTTGTGGGTGTGAGCTCTGGAATGTTTGGTTTCTCTGTCAAAGGCAGGATCTAAGGAGAATCCTTTACTGTCTCCAGAAATTACCTGCTAGCTCTGGTAAAGGCTGTCTCTCCAGGACCAGAGCCTCCAATTCTAGAGCATCAAGAATACAGAACTTGGGAAAATATAATCAATATATTCTGCCTCAATAAAGTCAATTTTTCAACCTTGAGAAAAGAAAATAAAATTATAACATATATTTGATATCTGAAGTAAATATTTCCCTAATATTTTTTTCTTCTGATTCTTCAAGGTATTATGTCCCTTGAAGATATTTCATCATTGTCACTGTTTTTTTTTTTTTTTAATTATTTTTTGTCTGGTTAGTTGAATGATCTCCCAATATCAAGTATTGTGTAATAAATCTAGGAATTAGATTTGTCAAGAAAGTTGTTGAACTGTTAGGGTTCTTCCATGGCCTTATTTCAGACTTAAAGCTAGAGATTGTAAATGTCTACAACCAATTCATGTTTTCTGGTGGGTTTATTAATCTAAGTTGTTAGTAGATGAGATTTGCTCTGTTCCCATTCTGTGGTTCTCTGTTTTGAGAGAAGAAAAATCTATGTATTTACAGTGCTTGTAGTATTCTTTGACTGGATTCTTTTTGTAAAAACTAAAATTCCTCAATGTATAACTTCAAATTTCTGTCCACAAAAAGGATCTTTATGTCCCAGTATAAAATTTATTGCTTCTTATCCTACATATAATTTTCTCACCCCACCTCACTACCAGCATGTTTTACAGTGAGAGTTATAACTTGATATAAGGACATAAAAAGAGTAGTATCAGTTAAAGAGGGGAACGTCAGAAAGATCATCTCCCTCTCAGTCTTAGCATTGAAAAAATCTTTTTATTTAAGNAAAAGCATAATTTCAGAGTCCTACCAGCAACCAAAATACAATTACTTGACTTACTACATTAATATTTATTTGCAGTTTGGAAATTTTAGCACTCTACTGGGGTGGGTGCTACGAGCGAAATGGCATAGAGACAGACAGACAAACAGGACAGACACGCACACACAACTCCCGCCTGGGGAAAAAAGGACCACGCAGATGGTCCGCGGTTTATTTGTATAGCTCTCCGTTCCCACATTCCAATCTACATGACTAAGCCCTTTTATTACAGCGCATGTGCAGAGACGTGATCCAATAGCAGAGCAGAAGGGAGTGAAGCTTTTGTTTATTCTTAGAGTCCGTTCAGGGCCTCTTTTCCTCCAGATGAGGAGGGAGGTTCCCTCGGTCTGCAAGGGACCATTAATCTCAAGGCTGTGTCCAGACTCCGTAGCAGAAGCCCCGCATGCAGGAATCTTCCCTGCCCGAGTGGAGAGTTGCTCACATGGGAACGTCTCCACTTCCCTATCATGGTTACATTAGCTTCCTTCAGTGGGCATCAGTATATTTTAAACACAGAAACATTCCCTATTGATACATGAAGCCATTATACACTTAGCAGTTTTGTGTGCTGTCATATTTTACAAATTATGAGGTGCATAAAATTAAGAGAAAACTAAAAACAGGCACAGTTCTTTTTGTTTTACTATGAATATGGATGCAGTCACATGTGGAGTCAGATTTACATCTATTAAATTAACCGAGATTTAAAAAATACAAGTCACATAGGTTTATTTTTAAAATTCAACAATAGCATGTTAAGCTTATGGGGAAAATGTTGTGATTATCTTAGGGAAAAAATAACTGATTTACACCCAAAAGGTAAATGTAGCATAGCATTTACTTATTCCTGTTACTTTACTCTTCTTCTGCCCAGTGGATACAGAAATTACTCTTCTGTTTTCATTCAGTTAAATTCTAAAGCAAGTTCAAGTTCCTTTCAGACTCTTCAAACTCACACTGTCATGTCTGCTCCTTCAGTTTTGTGTAGAACCAGAAGGAAGGCTCATTGTCATTTTTGGAATTTAAGCTTATGGGGAAAATGTTGTGATTATCTTAGGGAAAAAATAACTGATTTACACCCAAAAGGTAAATGTAGCATAGCATTTACTTATTCCTGTTACTTTACTCTTCTTCTGCCCAGTGGATACAGAAATTACTCTTCTGTTTTCATTCAGTTAAATTCTAAAGCAAGTTCAAGTTCCTTTCAGACTCTTCAAACTCACACTGTCATGTCTGCTCCTTCAGTTTTGTGTCAGAACCAGAAGGAAGGCTCATTGTCATTTTTGGAATATAACACTGCTATTTTTGCTTTCATCTCAGGACTCTCAATTCACAATAGGGTCTAAGAGGAACAGAGACTGAGCAGAAAAAAAAAATGTAACCTTAAAAGTTACTGCTATAGAAATGCAGAGCATTAAACAAGATTTTGACAGTGTTTGGACATCTTATGTATCCTAGCGTCTCTTTTTAAGATTGTTACTTACATTATAGATAGAAAGTGAAACCCCACAAGCTCTACTTGCATTCACATATTTGCTCATGAGGACCAAAAGAAAAGAAAAATGTATGAGTTAAGCCATCTCAAAGCAGACTCTTCAATTATTTTAAGAAGCTAAAATCAAAATGAGCTACTTCAGAGTCTCTGTTACAGAAAATTTTGCCTGCAGGTAACCAAAAATAATCAGGCTGACAAAATGTAGCAAATGGACAGTTGAAATTTATGTTGCAAAACCAATAACTCTTTCAAGAGGTTTTAACTATTCCAGTTCTGGAATAAGTCTATTACTAAACATCACCCTTGGATTTTGGTAGGAATTGTCAAAAAACTGTAATCCAATTTTGGGGAGATTGGCATCTCTATTATGTTGAATCTTCAAATCACACAGACTTGATATGTCTGTTTATTTAGTTTTTTTATTTCATTAGAATTTTGTAATATTCAGCATATAAATTCCATAGATTTTTTGTTATATTTATAGTTAAGTTTGCAAACTTTGCTCTGCTGCTGCTTCTAAGTTGCTTCAGTCATGTCCAACTCTGTGTGACTGCATAGATGGCAGCCCATCAGGCTCCACCATCCCTGGGATTCTCCAGCCAAGAACACTGGAGTGGGTTGCCATTTCATTCTCCAATGCATGAAAGTGAAAGGTGAAAGTGAAGTCGTTCAGTCGTGTCCAGCTCTTTGCAACGCTGTGGACTGCAGCCTACAGGCTCCTCCATCCATGGGATTCTCCAGGCAAGAGTACTGGAGTGGGTTGCCGTTGCCTTCTCTGAAACTTCGCTCTAGGCAGTGATTTGATGCAAAGTAAATTGTGAAGATATTATATTGTTTAGTGTAGACAAATAGCCCTTATGACAGTAAATGGTCTTAGCTAGGCAGTTCCTCAGTACCAATGTCAAAGGACTGGGTTTATGATAAAATTTTTATTCCAGCTAAGAACTGTTAAACTAAGTACAACTAAGAAATAGATGAAATACAGGTGCTCAGAAAAATATTTGAGGACGAATAATAGAAACAATACTTGGGGATTCTTAGCTAGGCAGTTCCTCAGTACCAATGTCAAAGGACTGGGTTTATGATAAAATTTTTATTCCAGCTAAGAACTGTTAAACTAAGTACAACTAAGAAATAGATGAAATACAGGTGCTCAGAAAAATATTTGAGGATGAAAATAGAAACAATACTTGGGGATTTCATATCCATTTGGGTCTGAGGCTATTAATACTCATGTTGATTAGAATTGGCTTGGAAATTTATAATGAATAGTTGTGAATAATAAATTTGTAGTTCCTCCTTATGAAGGAACTAGCTTTGGTTTTTCCAGTAGTCATGTATGGATGTGAGAGTTGGACTATAAAGAAAGCTGAGTGCTGAAGAATTGATGCTTTTGAACTGTGGTATTGGAGAAGACTTTTTAGAGTCCCTTGGACTCCAAGGAGATCAAACCAGTCCATCCTAAAGGACATCAGTCCTGAGTATTCATTGGAAGGACTGATGCTGAAGCTAAAACTTCAATACTTTGGCCACCTTATGTGAAGAACTGACTCATCTGAAAACACCCTGATGCTGGGAAATATTGAAGGCAGGAGAAGGGGACAGCAGAGGATGAGATGGTTGGATGGCATCACCAACTTGATGGTCATGAGTTTGAGCAAGCTCCAGGAGTTGGTTTTGGACAGGGAAGCCTGGTGAGCTAGTGACTTAGCAGGCATGTACATACTAAAGGAGCCTAAATATTGCAATGACATGAAAGTGGGGGGAAAGCTGGTAGACTGCTCTTAACTTCCAAATAAATGAAAAAAAAAATTTACTGTTTTTCCAAAATTTCCCCTTACAAATGAAAAGCTCAAACTGACTCAAATATTTGCTGATAAGAAACAAGAGATATCTTCTTTTTAACAACTGAGTAATAGTCCATTGTGTATTTATGTGTGTGTATATGTATACATGTGTGTGTGTGTGTGTGTGTGTGTGTATATATACACACACTATGTCTTCTTTATGTATTCATCCATTGGTTGACATTTAGGTTTCTTATTTTAGCTGCTGTGAATAATACTTCAATGAACATGGGCATTAAGTATCTCTTCAAACCCTGTTTTCATCTCCTTTGGATATATATCTGAATATAACTGAGGATCCAACACACAGCATAGTGGTTATAGTTAATAATTCTGTATTACATCCTTGAATCATCCATTGGTTGACATTTAGGTTTCTTATTTTAGCTGCTGTGAATAATACTTCAATGAACATGGGCATTAAGTATCTCTTCAAACGCTGTTTTCATCTCCTTTGGATATATATCTGAATATAACTGAGGATCCAACACACAGCATAGTGGTTATAGTTAATAATTCTGTGTTACATCCTTGAAAACTGCTAAGAAAGTAAGTCTTAAATTTTCTTGCCACAAACACAAAAAGTAATTGTGTGACATGATGGAGGTATTAGCTGTAGCTCTGCTGTCAATCATTTAACACATTGTACATCTTAAACTTAATAAACACAATGTTATATGTCACTTATATGCCAATAAAGCTAGGAAACCAAAAAAGAAACAGGAAAGCAGTCATTGTAGAAAAGGTGTGTGTGAAATGGTTTAAAAACATGACAGTGGTACTTCACAGCTCCCATTAAGAAGTGAAGTCTTTACACCTTGAAGCTATGCTGCCCTTGTGCTCTGTGTTGACCAAAAGAAAGTTGAGGAAGAAACATTTTGAGCTTTCTAGAGCAAGGGTGCTAAGAGAATCTTGAAGCTACTGCTCTTGTTCCATTGAGTTTGTACCCTGAGACTGTCCTGTATAGAAACTTGTTCTAATCTGTTGGAATTCTGCCACACAGAACAGAACCAAAGTGCTCCAACTGACAGTAATATGACTCCTGGAACAGTTGAGTGAGGCCGCTTAGATCTTCTTGCCCAGATGATCTTTGAGTGCATCCTAATGAATTAACCCAGACAATAGCATTTGATGTAATACCTGCCCAACCCACAGAATTGTGATAAGAAATAAATCATTATTTTAAACCAGTAAGATTTGCAAAAACTAAAATCTGATGCACTGTGTTTAATATTAGTTGAGAAATGAGAAAGTTCAAAATGGAATATTTGAAAATTTTCAAGAATGACTCAAGGATCATTTTGAAAATTTTTGAAGAATCACATAGGGGTTGGGTAGAAGCTGGAAGTGACAATGTTTAAATTTTTTGTTCTATATTTTGTGACATTGTAATACATCTTTTCAGCTTCATAGATCTTGAAAGTTAAGCAGTTATATGGTGTCAAAAAGTAGGGCAGAAGTCTTTTTTATTATTTCCTAATAAATACCATAGTAGTCCAACTCAGCAAACCAGCTATTATTAATAATGTAATGCTATAGTCAAAAAAATTAAAGGTGAAAAAATATTTGTATTAAAAAAAAGCATAATTTCAGAGTCCTACCAGCAACCAAAATACAATTACTTGACTTACTACATTAATATTTATTTGCAGTTTGAAAATTTTAGCACTCTACTGGGGTGGGTGCTACGAGCGAAATGGCATAGAGACAGACAGACAAACAGGACAGACGCACACACAACTCCCACCCGGGGAAAAAAGGACCACGCGGGTGGTCCGCGGTTTATTTGTATAGCTCTCCGTTTCCACATTCCAATCTACATGACTAAGCCCTTTTATTACAGCGCATGTGCAGAGATGTGATCCAATAGCAGAGCAGAAGGGAGTGAAGCTTTTGTTTATTCTTAGAGTCCGTTCAGGGCCTCTTTTCCTCCAGATGAGGAGGGAGGTTCCCTCGCTCTGCAAGGGACCATTAATCTCAAGGCTATGTCCAGACTCCGTAGCAGAAGAAGCCCCGCATGCAGGAATCTTCCCTGCCCGAGTGGAGAGTTGCTCACGTGGGAATGTCTCCACTTCCCTATCATGGTTACATTAGTTTCCTTCAGTGGGCATCAGTATTTTTTAAACACAGAAACATTCCCTATTGATACATGAAGCCATTATACACTTAGCAGTTTTGTGTGCTGTCATATTTTACACATTTGAGGTGCATAAATTATGAGGTGCATAAAATTAAGAGAAAACGAAAAACAGGCACAGTTCTTTTTGTTTTACTATGAATATGGATGCAGTCACATGTGGAGTCAGATTTACATCTATTAAATTAACCGAGATTTAAAAAATACAAGTCACGTAGGTTTATTTTCAAAATTCAACAATAGCATGTTAAGCTTATGGGGAAAATGTTGTGATTATCTTAGGGAANTAGAGTAACAGACAAATTTGACTTTGAAGTACAGAATGAAGCAGGGCAAAGGCTAATAGAGTTTTGCAAAGAGAACATACTGGTCAGAGCAAACACCATCTTCTGACAACACAAGAGAAGGCTCTGCATATCCATATCACCAGATGGTCAAACCGAAATCATATTGATTATATTCTTTGCAGCCAAAGATGGAGAAGCTCTATACAGTCAACAAAAACAAGACCAGGAGCTGACTGTGGCTCAGATCATGAGCTGCTTGTTGCTAAATTCAGACTTAAGTTGAAGAAAGTAGGGAAAACCACTAGACCATTCAGGAATGACCTAGATCAAATCCCCTATGACTGTACAGTGGAAGTGCAAAATAGATTTAAGGGACTAGATGTGATAGACATAGTGCCTGATGAACTATGGATGGAGGTTCGTGGCATTGTACAGGAGACAAGAATCAAGGCCATCCCCAAGAGAAAGAAATGCAAAAAAGCAAAATGGCTGTCTGAGGAGCCTTACAAATAGCTGTGAAAGAAGAAAAGTGAAAAACAGAGGACAAAAAGAAAGATACCCATTTGAATGCTGAGTTCCAAAGAATAGTAAGGAGAGCTAAGAAAACCTTCCTTAGCAATCAATGCCAAGAAATAGAGGAAAACAACAGAATGGAAAGACTGATAACTCTTCAAGAAAATTAGAGATACCAAGGGGATATTTAATGCAAAGATGGGCTTGATAAAAGACAGAAATGGTAGGGACCTAACAGAAGTAGAAGATATTAAGAAGAGGTGGCAAGAATACATAGATGAACTGTGCAAAAAAGATCTTCACTACCCAGATAATCATGATGATGTGATCACTCACATTCACCTAGAGCAAGACATCCTGGAATGCAAAGTCAAGTGGGCCTTAGGAAGCATCACTATGAACAAAGCTAGTGGAGGTGATGGAATTCCAGTTGAGCTATTTCAAATCCTGAAATATGATGCTGTGGAAGTGCTGCACTCAATTTGCCAGCAAATTTGGAAAACTCAGCAGTGGCCACAGGACTGGAAAAGGTCAGTTTTCATTCCAATCCCAAAGAAAGGCAATGCCAAAGAATGCTCAAATTAGCACACAGTTGCACTCATCTCACATGTTATCAAAATGATGCTCTAAATTCTCCAAGCCAGGCTTTAGCAATATATGAACCATGAATTTCCAGATATTCAAGCTGGTTTGAGAAAAAGTAGAGGAACCAGAGATCAAATTGCAAACATTACTGGATCATTGAAAAATCAAGAAGTTCCAGAAAAACATATATTTCTGCTTAATTGACTATGCCAAAGCCTTTTTGACTGTGTGGATCACAAGAAACTGTGGAAAATTCTGAAAGAGATGGGAATACCAGACCACCTGACCTGCCTCTTGAGAAATCTGTATGCAGGTCAGGGAGCAACAGTTAGAACTGGACATGGAACAACAGACTGGTTCCAAATAGGGAAAGAAGTACATCAAGGCTATATATTGTCACCCTGGTTATTTAACTTATATGCAGAGTACATAATGAAAAATGCTTGGCTGGAGGAAGTGCAAGCTGGAATCAAAATTGCCAGGAGAAATATCAATAACTTCAGACATACAGATGATACCACCCTTTTGGCAGAAAGTGAAGAAGAACTAAAGAGCCTCTTGAAAGTGAAAGAGGAGAGCGAAAAAGTTGGCTTAAAGCTCAACATTCAGAAAACAAAAATCATGACATTGATTCTCATCACTTCATGGGAAATAGATGGGGAAACAGTGGAAACAGTGGCTAACTTTATTTTGGGGGGCTCTAAAATCACTGCAGATGGTAATTGCAGCCAATAAATTAAAAGATGATTACTCCTTGGAAGGAAAGTTATGACCAACCTAGATAGCATATTAAAAAGCAGAGACATTACTTTGGCAACAAAGGTCCGTCTAGTCAAGGCTATGGTTTTTCCAGTGGTCATGTATGGATGTGAGTGTTGGACTGTGAAGAAAACTGTGGAAAATTCTGAAAGAGATGGGAATACCAGACCACCTGACCTGCCTCTTGAGAAATCTGTATGCAGGTCAGGGAGCAACAGTTAGAACTGGACATGGAACAACAGACTGGTTCCAAATAGGGAAAGAAGTACATCAAGGCTATATATTGTCACCCTGGTTATTTAACTTATATGCAGAGTACATAATGAAAAATGCTTGGCTGGAGGAAGTGCAAGCTGGAATCAAAATTGCCAGGAGAAATATCAATAACTTCAGACATACAGATGATACCACCCTTTTGGCAGAAAGTGAAGAAGAACTAAAGAGCCTCTTGAAAGTGAAAGAGGAGAGTGAAAAAGTTGGCTTAAAGCTCAACATTCAGAAAACAAAAATCATGACATTGATTCTCATCACTTCATGGGAAATAGATGGGGAAACAGTGGAAACAGTGGCTAACTTTATTTTGGGGGGCTCTAAAATCACTGCAGATGGTAATTGCAGCCAATAAATTAAAAGATGATTACTCCTTGGAAGGAAAGTTATGACCAACCTAGATAGCACATTAAAAAGCAGAGACATTACTTTGGCAACAAAGGTCCGTCTAGTCAAGGCTATGGTTTTTCCAGTGGTCATGTATGGATGTGAGTGTTGGACTGTGAAGAAGGCTGAGTGCCGAAGAATTTATGCTTTTGAACTGTGGTGTTGGAGAAGACTCTTGAGAGACCTTTGGACTACAAGGAGATCAAACCAGTCTGTCCTAAAGCAGATCAGTCCTAGGTGTTCATTGGAGGGACTGGTGTTGAAGCTGAAACTCCAATACTTTGGCCACCTGATGCGAAGAGCTGACTCATTTGAAAAAAAGACCCTGATGCTGGGAAAGATTGGGGCATGAATAGAAGGGGATGACAGAGGATGAGATGGTTGGATGGCATCCTCAAGTCAGTGGACATGTGTTTGGGTGGACTCTGGGTGTTGGTGAAGGACAGGGAGGCCTGGCTTGCAACGATTCATGGGGTCGCAAAGAGTCTGACATGACTGAGCGAATGAACTGATAAAGGTTTTATAAATAGCCTAAATGTTTTTAAAATGTTATTTTGAAAAATGGCTATAAAAAGCATTAAACCTATATATCAACAGATACTGAAGAGAGAGAAATAGTGAAAAAAAAAATCACACTAAAAACTCAGCCAGCTGATCCATTAGATAGGTTTTTATCAGAATTGCATGAGTAAGGCTTCTCTGCTTGACTAAAATCAGGTTAGTGATTCTTGGTTACCTACCCACAGGAAATAGTTTCAAGAAAACTACTGAGATGTTAAGTTGCCACATTCTTCAAGTTATTAAACATTTAAATTATGATTGAAATTTTTTTCTTTAAAAAATTTTTTTTATTTTACTTTACAATACTTTACTGATTGGATTTTTAATAAAGCCAAAGACACATAAGGAGAGAGGCAAAGAAGAGAAAGTAGAGTGGAAAGAAGGGAGAGAAAGAAACTTCTTACGATATTTTGCCTAAAGGCTCTTGATATCAGCAAAACTCCACTTTTTTAGCTTACTGTTTCCAGGTCCAATTGCACTATTTTTATAGCTTTATTTCTGAACCTATTTAGCAGAAAAGCAGAGGTGGCAGAGGATTCAGTTAGGAGAGTTACTCTCCAGGGCATATCTGCCAGTATTTTCTTTTCTCAGTATATCTTATTTTAAGCTATAGTAGCAGTAAGAATCGAAGCCCTATTCAGCAAAATGAAGATTCTTTCAGTATGTTTCTCTGTCCCAGTGTTCACTTCAACACCGGATATAATCATTTTTGCTTCAGTGACCCATACAGTGGTAAATGCAAGAAGCCTAACTTCTTCTTTCCCGATTTTCAGGTAAAAGAAATGATACCATAGGTGGAACTATAACTAAAAGATTTTTAGCATAATGTTAATTTTGGTCTTCCAGAACTTTGCCATAAAAAAGAGAGATCATAAAAAAGAAAGTGCAGAAAAAATACACACACACACACATACATATATAAATACACATACATGTCTTTCATCTTATGGTTTTTAGTCTCCTTTGTTGGAGAAATATAATTAAAAACAAAATCTTTGCCCAACCCAGATTATGTCCACCAATACAGTAATGAAAGAAAACATTTTTATCATTAAATTGACATCAAACTTGACTGTGATGTAAAAACAGGCAATCCACTAAAAGATGGCAAAGAAATAAATTCCACACTTTTATAGAGCCAGGTAGATACAACCCATTACATACATATTCTCAGGATGAACAATAACTAATCCTCAAGAGGATTTCCCACCTGATCCCACACAGTTCATACTAGTAATTGTAGTGTATGTTAGCTAATTGTCTTGACTGAGAGGAAAACTAACTTCTCATACCTCTCATGACAGAAGGTAGTTTTGCAGTTTGGAGCAATTTAGCCTCCTACCCTTCCACCGAAGCTGAAAGACTGGAGAGCTTTCTCCTTTGATGTTTATATTTCAAAGAGATTCCCAGGTCCCTGAAGAAGACATTCCTGGGCCTTAGAGCTAACAAAAGACCTAAACAGGTCTTTTTTTGTTTGTTTGTTTGTCTTATTTAGTAAGACAATATTTCTCATATTGCTCAATTTAGTGGGTCATAGCAAGTAGTTTTTTTAATGAAACAGAATAAAACAGAAAATAGCTTGCTTCTAAAAGAAAGGAAATTAGTTCTCATAAAACTATTGTTTGGAAAATAAATAAATGTTGAACTGCCCTGGCAGTCCAGTGGTTAAGACTCCACACACACTCCATTGCAGGGAGCATTGGTAAATCCCTGGCTGGGGAACTAAGATCCCACATGCTACACAGCACAGCCAGAAAAAAAAAAAAAAAAAGAGTAAATGTGTATCTATGTTCAGTTCAATTCAGTCACTCAGTTGGGTCCGACTCTTTGCAACCCCATGAATTGCAGCACGCCAGGCCTCCCTGTCCATCACCAACTTCCAGAGTTCACTCAGACTCACGTCCATTGACTCGGTGATGCCATCCAGCCATCTCATTCTCTGTCATCCCCTTCTCCTCCTGCCCCCAATCCCTCCCAACATCAGAGTCTAGTTTTCGAAAGGATTTATATAGATTACAAAAGGAGAAAGTACTTATAATTATAAATTTTCCAAAGTAAATACATTAAAGAAAAAAGAGAAGAGGTCTCTTTATTTTCAGCAAGGAAAATTAAGCCTCATAGTTTTCATTTTAATTTCTGTTTCCACCTTTTAGTAATTTTTTAATGTATTATATATTCAGCAAATGTGCACTAAACTATTATTTCCTAAAACTCTAATCAGGATCACTATTGCAACTTATTTTGAGAAATACAGCAAATTATTTTGTTTAAAAGAACAACGTAGCAGAGGACCAATATCTCAGGCCAAAGTGATTTAAAGTAATTAAGTGAAATTAAGGATCAACTTATTTTTAACAACTATATCAGAGATGGTGCAGTGTTTCAGATAAAACAAAGTTTAAGTCTCATAAAGACAAGTGTTTTGTAAATATCACACTGTATGACACTATGACTAATCAAATATCAATGTAAACAGTTTTTATTTTGCCTGACCAAAAGAATTCATCCCTAATGCAATCTGAATGAATAGAAGCAGACTATACTAAAAGTGTTTTCTAAAGCATAACATAAACAAGTAGTATTATAATTCCAAACTCATTAGAGTCTGTGTGTAAATTTAAGTATGAAATTCTAACTAAATTCTTTTTTTTTGAATTAATTTTTTTTATTTTTTAGTTTGTTCAACTTTACAATACTGTATTCGTTTTGCTATACATTGACATGAATCAGCCACGAGTGTACATGAACTCCCAATCCCGACCCCCACCTCCCCCCTCCCGCCCCACACCCTCTCTCTGGATTATCCCCGTGCATCAGTCCCAAGCATCCTGCATCCTGCATCAAACCTAGACTGGTGATTCGCCTCACAATCATTAAAAGTTAAATTTTCTACTTTTTGGAGAGACGTTATCTGCCATAGTCTGTTCATTTCAGTTATTTTAAGGTATTTTCGCCATATGACCTAGTACTTTACCTGTAAAATCCAATATTTTCTTTCAGATATTAAAGTCTTTGAGTATTTTGGGGGGAAAATGTTAAATTTTCTGAAGTGAGAACATTTTAAGAATAATTTCTGTAGAGCAGTAGTTCCTAACTAAGGACAATTCTCTTCTTTTCCTCCCCAGAATGATATTTGTCAATGCCTGGGGCTCTGTTGACTGTCAGAACTGGAGGAGGGGGTGCCAATGGCATCTAGTGGATAGAACTGAGGGATGCTGTGAACATCCAACCATGCACAGGATAGCACACCCCCATCACTGCAACAAATAATTATCCAGTTCCAACATCAGTAGTGCTGAGGTTCAGAAAACCTAATATATTACAGCTAATTTTGTGATAGTAATTAGCACAATTCAACTTTTCCTTTACACTAAGATGTCTAACATGGTATTGATCTATAGATCCTAAGTCTTTGAAGTATTCTTTTTTTTAAAATTTATTTATTTTAATTGGAGGCTAATTACTTTGCAATATTGCATTGGTTCTGCCATACATCAGCATGAATCTGCCATAGGTATACACGTGTTCCCCATCCTAAACCCCCTCCCTCCTCCCTCCCCATACTATCCCTCTGGGTTGTCCCAGTGCACCAGTCCCAAGCATCCTGTATCAAACCTGGACTGGCAATTCGTTTCTTACATGATATTATACATGTTTCAATGTCATTCCCCCAAATCATCCCACCCTCTCCCTCTCCCACAGAGTCCAAAAGATTGCTCTATACATCTGTGTCTCTTTTGCTGTCTCACATGCAGGGTTATCATTACCATCTTTCTAACGCCATATATATGTGTTAGTATATGGTATTGGTGTTTTTCTTTCTGGATTACTTCATTCTGTATAATAGGCTCCAGTTTCATCCACCTCATTAGAATTGATTCAAATGTATTCTTTTTAATGGCTGAGTAATACTCTATTGTGTATATGTACCACAGCTTTCTTATCCATTCATCTGCCGATGGACATCTAGGTTGCTTCCCTGTCCTGGCTATTATAAACAGTGCTACGATGAACATTGGGGTACATGTGTCCCTTTCAGTTCTGGTTTCCTTGGTGTGTATGCCCAGCAGTGGGATTGCTGGTTCATAAGGCAGTTCTATTTCCAGTTTTTTAAGGAATCTCCACATTGTTCTCCATAGTGGCTGTACTAGTTTGCATTCCCACCAACAGTGTAAGAGGGTTTCCTTTTCTCCACACCTTCTCCAGCATTTATTGCTTGTAGACTTTTGGATCGCAGCCATTCTGACTGGAGTAAAATGGTACCTCATTGTGGTTTTGATTTGCATTTCTCTGATAATGAGTGATGTTGAGCATCTTTTCGTGTGTTTGTTAGCCAACTGTATGTCTTCTTTGGAGAAATGTCTGTTTAGTTCTTTGGCCCATTTTTTGACTGAGTCGTTTATTTTTCTGGAATTGAGCTGCAGGAGTTGCATGTATATTTGTGAGATTAGTTGTTTGTCAGTTGCTTCATTTGCTATTATTTTCTCCCATTCTGAAGGCTGTCTTTTCACCTTGCTTATAGTTTCCTTTGTTGTGCAGAAGCTTTTAATTTTAATTAGGTCCCATTTGTTTACTTTTCCTTTTATTTCCAATATTCTGGGAGGTGGCTCATCTGGATAGCTTAATGTGACACGATTTACTACCACAAAAAATTTAAAACATATCACAAAATATAGGGGTTATCCTCAGTTTAGCAGACTAAATCTGACTTGTACATTACTTCACGTTTCTAACAACAGCAGAAATACACAAATTAAATCACATTAATACCTCCTAGAAAGTTTGGAAATACTAGAAAATGAAAATTTGGCTACAGGAAAATACTTTAAACATGTAGAATTTTAAAACAATACAGTTTAAAAGATTTGAATTTGAAATTTTTCTTTGAGTACTGCCTGAAAAATACTTACAAGAGAGTTGCTTTATTTTATACAGTGAAGACATGTTATATAAGAACAGACATTTCTTATCAACACATATTTTTCATTTCCTGTTTCTTACTATGGGAGAGACAACTGTCTTTAAAAGTCAATTAGGTATTCATTCCACTCGCTCAAATTTATGTCGGAAATACAAAGTTTATTACCAATGACAGAATGAGATTCATACACTCTGATTATTATACAGTAATAAAACAAAAGTTATATGTCCATGTTTTGAATGGTTGGAGAAGGCAATGGCACCCCACTCCAGTACTCTTGCCTGGAAGGTCCCATGGACGGAGGAGCCTGGTAGGCTCCAGTCCATGGGGTCGCTAAGAGTTGGCATGACTGAGCGACTTCACTTTTACTTTTCAGTTTCATGCATTGGAGAAGGCAGTGGCACCCCACTCCAGTATTCTTGCCTGGAGAATCCCAGAGACAGAGGAGCCTAGTGGGCTGTGACTTAGCAGCAGCAGCAGCAGCATGGAAGATATTTAAAATACTTGCCTACTTATATTACATTTTTCATTTCTGCTTGATACATAATTTTATCATAGTAGGAAAAGCTATTCACAAAATTACTTCCTGCCTAGGGACCTGAAATTCCCTTAGCTGTGATTACATTGTTTCAAAAATCCATTATTTCTCCAATACCATCTCTGAGAGAATTTTATTATGATTGTATTGTATCAAAAACTGTATCTTTTATTCACCAAATAATGGGATTTTTTTTGTTTTAACTTTCTTGGCACCAGATAGGAGAAGCATCTCCACTTCGATTATATTTGAGTAAAATCTAAAAAGTCTACTTACAGATGAGTTTTCCTTTGTATCATTTCCAGGAGTCATTGCTATTTGCAAACCACTTAAAGTCCTATTCTAAATAAATAAACAGAAATTTCATTATAAGGGAGACTTCCAATTCATAATGAAACAAAAATAAAAACCTTTGAGGTAGAGTTCAAAATTTTGTGCCTACTATACTCAGAATAAAATATCTGAAACAAAAAAAGGGAAAATTAAGAAAATACAAAAGGAAAATGTTTAAGGGCTTGCCTAGCAATAGATTAGGGTGAAATTTCTTTTTTGTATTTCATAGCTAAAAGACACATTAAAAGAAAGTTTAGGTAACTCCCATGTTTTTAAAAAACATAAATACAAAATAAAAAGCATTTTTATTTTTTGTGGTTTTGTCAAAATAAGAGCCAAATATTTGTAGTCTTGTCAAAATAAGAGCAAAATTTTAATTAGAGTAAGGAAATTTGAAAATAATTTTAAATATCCTTAAAATGATATATTCTTTCCTTCCTTCCTTTTCTGTCTTCTTTCAGTACCTTATTTCTTTCACTAAATGAAAGGACTGATATATAAATGGTTTCTGTTTAATGACATATATATTTAAATATATTTATATATTTATTATGTATATAAATATATAAAGACTTATATCACTTTATTAATAATCACTGCAACCATAGTGACTTAAAAATTTCATATTTATTATCACAGGATTTCTATGGGACAGAAGTCTTGACATGACCCAAGTGGGTTCTCTATTTAAAATATCTCACAAGGCTGTAATAAAGGTGTCAACTGGAGCTGCACCATCACTTTAAGACTCAAGTTGGTGAGGTTCCAATTCTAAACTCACTCATATGGTTTTTAAAAGTGTTGTTCTTCTCCTGGACTACTAGACCAAGGGCCTTAATTCCTTCTTGGCTTTTGTTCAGAGGCTAATCTTAGTAGCTTGCCATACAGGCATTCACATGGCTAGGTCACAATATAGCTACTTACTTCATCAAAGCCAGAAAAGAAGAGAATCTGCTAGAAATGACAAAAGTTACAATGTATAATTATGGACGTGGCATTCCATCTGTGCTCTATACTATTAGAAGCATGTCACAGGTTCTGCTCATATTCAAAGGAGAGGATTACAGAAGGACATGAATACAGGAGAATAAGGTGGCAATACCACATGGTAGTTAATATATATTTTGAAAATGTAAGGTTCCAGAAGCTTCTGGTTGTCCCCAAATCTTCCTTCTCTCTATAGTATTAAAAATGGTAAATCTTGCCTAGGACTGCAACTTGAAAATGAATGCTACAGTTTTGGCTCCCTTACAGCTAATTATAAGCGTCCACTGGAATAAGCAAGTTATATATACAATCTTAGAACTTTACGTATATTACCACTTGCAATTATCACACACTTCTAAAAGGTTGAGAGTCTCATTACTCTAATATTTCAGATAAGTCAAGTGAGGCATAAAAGTGAACTATTTTGTCCAAATGTACACAGTAAGTTCTGGTACCACAGTCTGAACACAGAGAGTATACATGTAGAACTTACAGTTTTACCATTATTAGTTTGCTTTTTTACAATTTCACACTTTGTATTTGTTCAAACTAACCTATTTTCAGTAGTAATATAAAATGCAATGGACTTTCACCACAAACATCTCTAGATTTTTAATTCATATAAGCCTTATAATGATAGGTTTTCTTATATATTATTGTGCCTATAGAGAACTGTTCTGAAAAGTCCATCACTTTAAAGTATGATTTAAAGTTTATTTGTTATCCATTTAAAAATATTTTCAACTCAGACCAAATTATTACAACAGCAAAAGAGAAACCATCAGCATATCACAGAAAATCTTGAAAATATCCATTTGATTTCCTCAGTGGTGATTCCTGTATTGGTATCACTGGAAAGTAACCCTCAGTGGGCTAAGTACAGATGTTTTATACATTTGTTAATAAACTTTAAATCATACTTTATATATGATGGACTTTTCAGAACAGTTCTCTATAGGAACAATAATATATAAGAAAACCTATCATTATAAGGCTCATATGAATTAAAAATCTAGAGATGTTTGTGGTGAATGTCCATTGCATTTTATATTATTAATGAAAATAGGTTAGTTTGAACAAATGAAATAATAAATTCACTTCCCTAAAATACTTAAATCTATATATGTATATTTCTTAGGTTCTCTAGCATGTTTAAGTAGTAGTTTGAAAATGAATATAGTAGTCTACATGTTATCAAAAATAAATTTTCTTGCTCTCTGAATTAATTTCTATTATTTTTATTTCCAGCCAAGAGTGTAAACACACATGTACATACATGTACACTTGAAAACAAGTAGTGAAAAAGACAACATCAAGAGTTAACTTATTATAGCATTATGATGAATAATCCACAGACAAGATTCAGATTTCATCCAACTGGCCCAGAGCCAGAACTACTGAAGTTCATTGCACTGTCCCTACCTCTCCACCCACTGGTCAACTTTTATGGGAATTGAAACACACAAGCAGAGCTTCTTCTTGTTAGACCTCAGATAGGAGCATGCTCATCTGGCAATTCAAATTCATTGTTACTCCTGCATGTCCATGATGACTGTGAAGGCATTGCAAGTGTTGATTTGGGGGTTAAAATATGTTTTAATTTTAGTGAACAGGCAAATTAACAAATATGGAATCTTTGAATGATGAGGAAAGGTATCAATTTGTGATAATACCTGCAAATTATTTTCCCACTCTAGTACTTGTAAGTGGAGAAGGAAATGGCAACCCACTCCAGCATTCTTGCCTAGAGAATCCTGTGCATGGAGGAGCCTGGTGGGCTGCTGTCCATAGGGTCACAGAGTCGGACATGACTGAAGCAATTTAGCATGGCAGCCCACTCTAGTATTCTTGCATGGAGAATCCCAGGGACAGAGGAGCCTGGTAGGCTGCCATCTAAGGGATCACACAGAATTGGACATGACTGAAGCGACTTAGCAGCAGCAGTACTTGTAAGATCTCACTCTTCTTTCACTTATACCAGTGACTCCATGTGGTAATGACTCTTAGAAAGAAAGATCTGTAACTCCTTAGAAATCTTTATTTCTTTTGAGGAAGATAGAAAAATGGTGAACATTTCACTCCAAATGTAAAAAAAAAAATGTTTTTAATGTTTATAAAATAAATTTGTAAAGAGGAAAACATTGAGTGTGTTCTCAATGGCAAAAGCCAATAAGAAATCAATTATACATGCACATGTATAATTTTCTAGTTATCGGAGGGAATAAGAGACACAACCAAGTTCTGTTTATTATGACATAGGCTTTTTGATATATTTAATATTACTTAATCTGCCAGCATTATTTCAAATAACCTCTATTTTCAGTTCTGTTACAATTCTTAATCTATATTTATCCCCATTATCATACTTCATTTCCTTAATTGTTTTGAGTATCCATCTAATAGATGTTCTTTGCTTCACTACTTCATGCACTGTGTACCAATTTGATAATAAAGTAAAATAATTCAAGACTTTATTATTTTTTTAACTCACTATCTCTGGACTTTTTTATAAAGTGTATTTCGTTTTCATCATGGGCATTTCTCTCAAATACAGCAGTAATATATTTTATACATACTATATATTTAGATACTAGGTTTCCAGGTTTTCATTAGACTAATTTATTATTAAATAGTTAACTATTATTCTTTTACCCATATTATAAAAAAGACTCCATCCCCATCTATTGTCTGTCTTCACCTCCCCTCAAACAACCACAGTAACAAAAAGTCCTAGAATTTATCTGGAACCTATAGAAATATAAAATAGTGTTTATTTCTACACATTCGTATGGCAAGAATACTGTACTAATAGAGATTGACTTTGTTTTCCCACCAACTTTGAGCAAACCAGCACTTTCTCTTAGCCTGATATTTAATCTGTGCAGTTAAAGGAGTACTATTTGTGATAGACATATCCATGATTATGGTGAGGTTCAGATAAGAAATTATTATGAAGTTATTTTGAATTGTAAGACAAATATAAACTATTCCATTAGATATTTTTATGGAGCTTTAGCTAAGAAAGGGCTTCTGTGTAGCTCAGCTAGTAAAGAATCCTCCTGCAATGCAGGAGATCTGGGTTTGATCCCTGGGTTGGGAAGATCCCCTGGAGAAGGGAAAGGCAACCCACTCAGTATTCTGGCCTAGAGAATTCCATGGACTGTATAGTCCATGGGGTCACAAAGAGTCAGACATGACTGACTTTCGCTTTCACTTCACTTAGCTAAAAAATGAACAAAAATATATTCTATAATAGTTAAAACTGTTCATATAAAAGTAACTATGTTTAGTGACACTTTGCTTTTAAAATTCTGTATCACCACTCTTACCCTCAAAAGAGAATGCCTTATATCATCATCCATCAAAATCCATAACACATAACAGGAATTACAAGCTCTTTTTAAAAATGATTATTATACTTTATAGAGTTTCATGTCAAAGGTTTGATATCAATAGAAGTAGTTGTAATAGGTAAAATAATTGCCCCTCCAAAGATGCCATGATCTAATCCTAGTAGCCTGTGAACATGTTACATCTCATGGCAAAAGGAACTTTGTAAAATTAAAATTAAGGATATTGAGATGGGAAGATTATTCTGGATTACTACAATGAGCCTAACCTTATTACAGGGATCCTACAAATTGAAAGAGGAAGGCAAAATAGTGAATCTGAAAAATAAGACACAAGAAGTATATAAGTTGTGTGAGGGAATTGACCCACTCTTGCTGGCTTTAAGGATGGAGGAAGGAACAAGGGTCAGGCCCTCAGAACAGCAAGAAAACAGAGACTTCATTCTTTTTTTTTTTTTTTTAAACTGGATTATAGTTGATCTACAATGTTGTGTTAGTTTCTGCTTATGGCAAAGTGAATTAGTTACACATATACATGTTTAGATTCTTCACCCATATAGGTCATTACAGAATATTCAGTAGAGTTTCCTGTGCTATACAGTAAGTTCTTATTAGTTACCTATTTTATGTATGAAGTGAAGTTGCTCAGTCGTGTCTGACTCTTTGTGATCCCATGGACTGTAGCCTACCTGGCTTCTCTGTCCATGGGATTTTCCAGGCAAGAGTACTGGAGTGGAGTGCCATTGCCTTCTCCAGGGAATCTTCCTGACCCAGGGATCAAACCCAGGTCTCCTGCATTGCAGCAGATGCTTTACCCTCTGAGCCACCAGGGAAGCCATTTTATGTATAGTAATGTGTATATATCAGTCTCCCAATTTATCCCTTTCTCCCTTGGTAACCATAAGTTTATTTTCTACTTCTTTGACTCTATTTCTGTTTCATAAATAAGTTCATTGTACCATTTTTTTTGGATTCTACGTATAAGCAATATCATGTATTTATCTTTCTCTGTCTGACTTCACTCAGGATGAAAATCTCTAGGTATATCCATGTTGCTGCAAATGGCATGGTTTTATGACTAATATTCCATTGTATAGATCTACCACATCTTTATCCATTCTTCCATCAGTGGGCTTCCATGTCTTGGCTATTGTAAACATTGGGGTGCAAATATCTTTTCAAAGTATGGTTTCCTCCAGATATATGTCCAGGAATGGGATTGCTGGATCATATGTTGGCTCTATTTTTAGTTTATTAAGGAACCTCTACACTGTTCTCCATAGCGGCTATATTAATTTACACTCCCACCATGAGTGCATGTACATACGGGAAGTTGCTCAGTTGTGTCCGACTCTTTGCGACCCCATGGACTGTATACCACCAAGCTCCTCCATCCATGGGATTTTCCAGGCAAGAATACTGAAGTGGGTTGCCATTTCCTTCTCCAAGAGATCTTCCCCACCCAGGGATTGAACCTGGGTCTCCCACATTGTAGACAGACACATTACCATCTGAGCCACAAGGGAAGTCATGAGTGCATGAGGGTTCCCTTTACTCCACACCCTCACCAGCATTTCTTGTTTGTAGATTTTTTGATGCTGATCATTCTGACTGGCATGAGGTGATAACTCATTATAGTTTTAATTTGCATTTCCTTAATAATTAGCAACATGGAGCATCTTTTCTTGTGCCTGTCAGCCATTTGTATATCTTCTTTGGATAAATGTCTATTTAAATCTGCCCATTTTTTGATAGGTTTCTTTTTTAATATTGAGCTACATGAACTATTTGTATAGTTTGGAGATTAATACCCTTGGTGGCTTCATTGAAAATATTTTTTCCCATTCTGTGAATTGTCTTTTTGTTGTGTTTATGATTTACTTTGCTTCATTCTTACAACTGGAAGTAACTAAATTCTGCCAGAATCTGAGTGAGCAAGGACACCTATTCTCCTCTTAAGACTCCAGAAAGAAATACTGTTCTGCCAGCACCTTAATTTTAGCCTAATGTGAGCTATGTTGGGTTTCTGACCTACAGAACCATAAGATAATACATTCCTGTTGCTGAAGCCACTAATTTTGCTGTAATTTGTTACAGCTGCAATTGGAAATTAATACAGTAATTGATAAGATAACAAGGACAGTTTGTCAAGAGTTAATAGGGATTGTGGCATTGCTGATGAAGTTCAGCTTTACAAAGACAACTTCACACTGACCTCTTCTCCTTCTCAAATCAAAGGTAATCTTTACAGATTTATTACATTATTTCAAGTATTCACTTCAAGCATATCCTCTGCCAATAAATCTCTAAAGAAAGAGTTCTTCAAATTTTCTATGCTTCCAGAGCATGCTATAGATACTACTCTTAGAACACTTGTGACTTTGCATTTTACATTTGTGCTTACATGTCTGCTCTTCCATTAAAAAATTAATTTTGTGAGGCTCAAATTATTACCATTGTTCTTACTGATGTTTTCTTCTATACCTAGCATAGTGCTAGGTAGAATTTTCTACGTAGAAATAAATTTCTCAAAATGTTTTTCTCAAAGAAGTAATTGAGGATAAATTCATCTTCCCAACCAAATTATTAGATTGAAACAAGAAAAAATTGCTTACAAAGATATATTTTAACCATTTTATTGTTTATAAAGCTTTTTTGTATATATATGTGCTTGTAGTTCTTAAAGCTTTCTTATATATTTATATACATATACATATTTTAGTTTAAGATTTGTCCTCCTTTGTATATAAATAACAGTCCCACTTTACAGAATTGCTGGTACTGTCCAGTTGTATTTTTTGGATTTTTCCATTTATGATCATATTTTAATGAAATATATTGATAAGAATTTTGAAGTAGCTGTCTTTTAGAATAATGGCAATCCTTAGCCATAAAACCGTGAGGCTAACAGTCACAGAAAAACATATTGCGAAGTATGACATTTAAATATCGAAGAAAATGGAAGACTATTGATATTAAACCTAACTTTAATAACTGCTTTTAATCATCTAAAGATTTTTGTTTTCTAGTCACAGTCACATACAAATGGGAACAATTTACACTTAAAAGCTAGTCATTGATTTTCTAAATGTTTCTCTTCTGTAATAATGGATTGGATTCAATTATAATGGGCACTGGATCCTATCTTACTTGTTTGTTTTATGGTTAGCATAAGAACAGAGTTTGATAGTTTAAGTGAAGATTCAAACATCATTTCAGTTCAATTCAGTCACTCAGTGACCCCATGGACTGTAGCATGCCAGGCTTCCCTGTCCATCACCAACTTCCAGAGCTTGCTCAAACTCATGTCCTTTGAGTCAGTGATTCATTCAACCATTTCATCCTCTGTTATCTTTCTCCTGCCTTCAATATTTCCCAGCATTAGGGTCTTTTCCAAGGAGTCAGGGGGGGGAGCCAAAGTATTGGAGCTTAAACTTCAGCATCAGTCCTTCCAATAAACATTTAGGACTGATTTCCTTTAGGATAGATTGGTTGGATGTCTGTGCAGTCCAAGGGACTCTCAAGAGTCTTCTCCAACATCACAGTTCAAAAACATCAATTTTTTGGCACTCAGCTTTTGTTATAGTCCAACTCTCCCTTCCATACATGACTACTGGAAAAACCATAGCTTTGACCAGATGGACATTTGTCAGCAAAGTAATGTCTATGCTTTTTAATATGCTGTATATGTTGGTCATTTAGAGTTTTCTAATTTAGGACCAACAAACTACCTAATAACTTACAGATTTCAGAATTCCAAATCTCTCCAGTTTTATAATTTGCCAATGTAGAATAATTCATCTAAGTGTACTTCCTGTCTTCCACACTGGCAGGATAGGGGATGCCCTCTGGTTGTTTATGTATCAGTGGAAATGTAATGACTTAATAGTAGCAATGATCTCAACTTTGTTATTTTTTATTACTTTTTATACTAATTATAGTAGCCCAGTGTGTTGGTTGGTTTCCAAAGTATGTCCCCAAATAAATTATGCCTATTTCTATTCAGTTTTCTTGGTTTGATCCTGAAGCAAATCTGGTCTAATTTTATTACTATATTTTAATTAACAAGTTGTTGCAGGAATAATTAAGTGTCAGTTTCAAGCTTAAACCTTTAAGATGTTATACTTATTTTCACCTTTGTATGTTTGGAAGTCCTGAGTAACCATAAATGAAGTTTTACTACCCTGGCGTCTCCATACTATGAGAAAGCCCAAACAATCCAAGTGAAGATGTAGTGTAGAAGTAGAAATTGAAATGCCCAGTCAGCCTTTAACTCTTCCAGCCTTCTCAACTGAGTCAGCTTGCTTGTGAGTGAAAAACCTATTATGGATGCCCAGCACAATAGGGCTTTCCGATGATGCTTGTATCAGCCACCATCTGTCAGCAATGACATGTAAGAGGTTAAGCAGGAACCACCCAGCTGAGTCAAATCTGCACATAACATTATGAGAGGAAATAAAATTAGGTAAATATGAGGCAGTAAGTTGTGTATTAGTTTATCATATAATAGATAATAGAAAGGCCCATCATGGCAAAAGTTCTTGACAATTATTTTAAGTTTGTTACATTTTCACTCCTGTTTAATACTCTTCCTATACTTCCCTCACTCTCTTTACATGATGCTGATTGTGTTGACTCATCTATTTTCCTATTGCTCATTTTTCTCTTCATCTGTGCTTCTTACCCTTTTTTGATTTCTCATAGCACCTTGGCTCTTCAATCATAATACCTGTCATGAAATTATAATTAAAAATGTTTAAGGAGATTATAAAGTTCTCTAAAGGCAGAAGTACCAAATCTCTCATCTGTTTATTCTCAGCTCCAAATATAGGACTTGGAATAAGATAGGAACTTAACTCTGTTGAATAAACAATGCCTTGATCTAGAAGCTCAGGACTATTGTCTTAGTTGATATCAATACCATATATGTTTAGAGTGTATTTTAGGACAAAGACAAATGAAACTGTTGCTCAAATTTAAAAGTCATCAATTCATGAGACAGAGAATTGGAACAATAAGAGGATACATTAAAAAGATAAATGGATGTTGGTTTTATTTCAGTTCAAAGATCACATAAAATTTTGTAATGTTTAAAATGTTACCAGAAAAATATGAATTCTCCAAAATATGCATTCATTTTCTATATACTAGACATTCTGCTAGAACACAAGGATATGGGGATTATTACTGCATATTCCTTATCTTTAAGGAGCTTACTATTTTGGAGCAATTTGTCACAAATATATAATTGCATGAAAATGAGATAGGAAATAGAGAGGTGCACACACACTGCTTTGAGAACTTGAGGGGTGACTGCCTAATTCTTTCTGGGATAATTTGTAAACTAAAGATATGAAGTAATAATTCAGTAGGATTTTAGAAAATAATTAGGACTGGGGGCTTTCATGGTGGCTCACATGATGAAGAATATGACTGCAATGCAGGAGACACATGTTCAGTCCATGAGTTGGGAAGATCTCCTGGAGAAGGGAATGGCTACCCACTCTCCACTCTTCTTGCCTGGTGAGTTCCATGGACAGAGGAGCCTGGAAGGCTACTCTCTATAAAATCACAAAGAGTCTGACCCAACTGAGCAACTAACACACTTTCACTTCAAATTATTTAAACAAAAGAAGTTATTACAGGCAAAGAGCATTTTATATTAAATTATAAGAGACACAAAACTCCATGGTATTTCCTCTTTTAGTGTTAATGTGGTTAACATGATTTCCAGTTAATGTGGTAAGTGCTTTATAGTCAAAAATGATTAGAGAAAGTATGGAACTACACATTGAGACCAACTTCTAAAGGTCCTCATACAACATTACAATGAAGTTGGATTTAATAACATATGCAATGGGAATGTGTTAAAAGATTTTTAGCAGATTACTGATATTATTAAATCTAAGCCTAAAGGAAACGTTATTGTCAAATGGAGAACAACCTTATATTTATTTATGTACTTCTTCATGTATTAATTTTAAAAGCATCTATAGATATCTATTCTGTTTCAGATAATCTTCTAGACTCCCTGGAAATGGAGCAATAATGACATAGATCTTTCATCCTAGTGGGAAGACAGATGTGGATATGAGAAGAGTGGAAGAACAAAAGAGCAACAACATATTAACCCACCTCTCAAAAAAAAAAAAAAAGTTAATCATGAAAAATCTAGTCAAAAAAATATTGAAATTGAAAGTTCTGGGATAAAGTGTAGCCAGATCATTCCTCAAGCAAGTGAATTATGGAGGATTGCTTTGAGAAGAAATATCTAAGTGAAGACCGTAATTTGAAATGGCCAGCCCAGCAAACATCTAATTAGGAAGAGGCAATTCTCTCATAACTCAGTTGGTAAAGAATCTGCCTGCAATGCAGAAGACCCCAGTTTGATTCCTGGGTCGGGAAGATCCCTTGGAGAAGGAAATGAGAACCCACTCAAGCATTCTCGCCTGCAGAATCCCATGGGCAGAGGAGCCTGACAGGCTACAGTTCTTGGGGTTGCAAGAGTCAGACCCAACTTAGCGACTCAACCAACCAACCAAAATTAATTCAGAATCCCAGGACCAGATCATTTTGATCTACCTGAAAAATTAGATAGGACACAATGTAGCTGGAATGTAGTGAAAAAGGCTGACTGAGAAGAAAGGTCTATATGGTAGGCGGAAGACACATTACTTAGTGTAGGATAAAGTACAAAGGAAACAGATTTATATATAAATGTCATGTGAGAGGGTTCATATGTTTAAAAACAAAATTCTGCTCACTATGTAATATATATGTGTATAGAGATGGGGTGGAAAATGGAAGCACATGACCCAGGAAAGCCACTGAAAGATTCTAAAGATGTACAGTGGAAGTGGCTCTGGAAGGACAGAGGATGAATACACAGAACCAATATTAATATTTTGAAAAAGTCCAAAGAATTTTTAGAGAGGCCCCAACTAGAAGTGTAATATTAAGTAATGAATAGGAAAGGTTGATTATTATGAAAGTATACAGAGGTTAGAAAAATAGGAAACTGCATTTATCTCTGTATATGTATTGATATTCTACTTTGAAAAGTGTTTCATACAGCCTTTCCTTATAATATTTCAAAATTTGTTTATTTGGAGTCATAATTAAATAGGCAAAAATAAAAACCAGAAGATAATATTGTTGTGACTGTGCAAACCATGATATGCTGGAATGACTGAAATGGTCTAAAATCAAAAAAATTAATTTTTTTCCTTAGTATTTCTATTATGTATTCATATAGTATTTCTGCTTATTTGGTGTATGTGTTTGTGCACTTGTTTCTTTGTGTCTCTAAACCAGGTTTAGCTTGACAGATTTTGCCTTTTTGCAACTTTATCAGTTTTCATGTGAATTAGAGGTAGCCTGATTTTGCTTCCTTACTTATATAATTGGTATTTGGACATAATGTTGAAATAGACAACCTATTCAATCTTACATGCCACCTTTGTAAATATTATCGCATTTTATAAAATGATTCTTTTGCACACATTCCCGTTAGAATTTCATAATCTTTATAATTTAAAGGAAGTTGGTTTAGATCTTATTTCTTATGTCTTTGAAGAGTCATAATTACCCTAATTATCTGCTCCAGTGCAACGTTAAAATGTTTTAACACTCCACTTTATCTCCAGAGGAATGTACTTAGTTTCTAAGAAGTTACCATCTGGTTTTTATTGAATTCTCACCCTGTAGGTTAAAAACCTACTTGTGTGTTCAGTGCTATCAGAATCATCTGCCATGAACTTCCTATTTCAGGCACAGATACTCTGCAGATGACAGTGGGAGGTTAAAAACAAGAGCCACAGTGAAGAGAAAAACCTCCTCTCTCTTCTCTACATAGAAAATGAAGAGACTCCTTTCACTCTTTTTTAAAACTCTTTTGTTTTTCCCCTTTAAACAGACTTTCAATAATATTCACCAGTCCAAGAATTACCTTTATAACTTCCTTAATTCCCTCTATTTATCTGTTGATGGACATGTTTTTACAAAGAATTATGAAAAGAAAGCAATTTTAGAAGAGGAAAACAGGAAAATAAATGGAATATAGAGGATGTATATCACAATTACATCATCTTTGTATTAATCTGAAACAATATAGAGGACATCTGAGTTTGGCTCAAAGTTGTACAGATAATATCGGCCAGAAGTACCAGTTTGTGTCATTTATGTCATTGTAAACTTTCAATCCTGATTACAACTACTATCAGATGGATAGTTTAGATAAAGAAAAATTGGTTTTGAAAATACTTTTAAAATAGTGGCTTGTAAAAATTTTTTCCCTTATGTCATAAATTTGTTTGAGAATCTAATGATGATTACATATTTTTTCCCCAGAGGTAGCAGTTATGTTCACTCAGTATTTTATATTGGGTTTAGAAAATTAATGGGCTCCCTAAAATAGAATGCCATTTTGACCATTCAAATCTGCATTTTCATAGAAGTACAAAATTCAGAATAGGCATATAAAGTTTTTGAACTTGCAAGTACAAGTATACTTAAACTGTATATTTAAACACTTAACCTGTCTTCTAAGTGGTAATTTTAAGCAAAATAATTCTACTCCTTTTTGCCAAAGCACAAAGGAAAGCAAGTATTATCTTGTATATTACCAATCAAGGGTAGTACCTACACAAAATGAATTTTCTTATACATTACCAGAGTGTCTAACATAAAAAATTCTGATTTGAATTTCAGGAATCTAAATGTTACTAGATAGATAAGAAATTGGAAATACATAACTCTTCTTAAGCTGTTACTAAGGTTTTTAAAATATGAGTATCATAAAGTACGTTTCTCTTTGTGACTGGCTTCTTTTCCTTAGCTTAATGTCTCCATGGTTCATCCATGTTGTAGCTTAAGATACGATTTCCTTCTTTTTTTTTTTTTTTTTTGTTTAAGCTGCATGATATTCTATTGTATGAGTATCCCTGGATTGTATAGCAATTCTATGTTAATTCTCTGTGGTTCTTCACACAATTTTCCATAATTTCTGCAACTTTTTATATTTCCATTAACAGTGCAGAAGGGTTCCACATTTTTCGCATCCTCACCTACATTTATCATTTTCTGTTCTTTTGATAGTAGTCATCCTGATGGGTGTGAGATGATGTCTCAATGTGGTTTTCATTTGACTTTCCCGAATGATTAGTGATGGTGAACATCCTTACCATGTGTTTCAGTTCAGTTCAGTTCATTTCAGTCACTCAGTCGTGTCTGACTCTGCGACCCTATGGACTGCAGCACATCAGGCTTCCCTGTTCATTATCAACTCCCAGAGCTTGCTCAAAATCATGTCCACTGAGTAAGTGATCCCAACTATCCCATCCTCTGTTGTCCCTTATCATATACGGAAGGGTTTATTTGTAAGCTATCTTTTCCATTTGTCTCCATATCTGTCTTTATGGCAGTGCCAGGTTGATTTAATTAGTGTTACTTCATATTATGTTATACAATCAGGGAGTAGAATTCTTCCAGCTTTGTTCTTGTGGCTCAGGGTTTTAGCTAGGGGTCCCTAGAGATGCCATACAAATTTTAGGATATTTTGAATGTTTCTGTATGAAATGACTTTCAAATTCTGATGGGGATTGCATTAAATCTATAGATCACTTTGGGTATTATGAATATTTAATAATATTCAGTCTTCCAATATATTAGTATAGAATATGTTTCTACTTATTTTGATTTCTTTTAGCAATGTTTTGTAATTTTCAGTGTACAATCTTTTACCTTCTTGACTAAGTTTATTTCTAAGTATTTTATCTTTTTTAATCATTGTAAATGGGATTTTTTTTCCCATTTTCTTAATTCTCTCTTAGTTTCTCATTTGAATTAGATATTGTAAGTGTATAGGAATGCAACTGATTTCTGAGTATTGATGATGTATCCTGCAACTTTACTGAATTCAGTTATTAGTTTTAAGATAGATTTTATGAAATACTTAGTGAAGTTGCTCAGTCTCATCCAACTCTTTGTGACCCCATGGACTGATCCTACCTGGCTCCTCCATCCATGGGATTTTTCAGGCAAGAATACTGGAGTGGGTTGCCATTTACTTCTCCAGGAGATCTTCCCGATCCAGGGATTGAACCCAGGTCTCCTGCATTGTAGGCAGGTGCTTTACCATTGGAGCCACCAAAATACTTAGGGTTTTCTACATATGTGAAGCGACAGCATGTATGCGCGCATTGAACTTTACCAGAGACTTTCATATTGTTACATGGTCTTGTATTGCTATTTAATATTCTTTACTTCAATGTGTAAAACTCATTTCAGTATTTCTCTTAGAGCAGGTATAGTGATGATGAACTTTTTCAGCTCTTCTTCTTCTGGGAAGATCTTAATTTCTCTTTCATTTTTGAAGGGATTTTGCCAGATATAATATTGTATTGTTGGCTGTCACGGTTTTTCCCCCTTTCTTTCAGTACTTTTGATAAATCACTCCACTCCTTTCTATCATGTAAGATTTCTGCTAAGAAATCTGCTGATAATCTAATAGATGTTCCCTTACACATGACAAGTCACGTATTGCTTTCAAGATTTTTTCTTTATCTATGACCTATGACAGTTTGACTTTGATGTGTCTTGCTGTGAGTCTCTTCAGATTTATCCCAGTAGGAATTTTTTGAGCTTCTTGAATTTGTATGGCCATTTCTCCTCAGATTTTGGAAATCTTTAGCCATTATTTCTTTAAATAGTTTATCTGTTCCTTTCTCTCTTTCTTCTTTTCTTTTTTGGACTACCATAACTTATATGTTGTTCTGCTTGGTGGAGTTCCATAATGCTGTATTCATTTTTCATGAGGCTGTATTCATCTTTTGTCATTCTTTTTTGATCCTATGCCTTGGTAATTTCAAAAGTCCTATTTTCAAATTAATTGATCTTTTTAACTGCCCGTAAATTCTACTGTTGAATCCTTCTAATGAATTTTCTATTTGGCTATCTTATTTTTGGTTCTAGAATTTCTGTTTCGTTCTTCTTCATGGTTTCTATCTTTCTTGCTATTTTTTATTGTTTTTTCACCATGATTTCATTTAGGTGTCTCTTTTAATGCACTAAGAAACCTTATGATAGTAATTTTGAATTCTTTGTCTAAATTCTTTGTTCAGATTCATATATTTCTATTTATTAAAGTTCAGTTTCTGGATATTTAATTAGTTGCTTTAAATGTGTTATGCTTGCCTGGTTTTTTGTTTATTTATTTTTTTGGTGGGGGCATTTCTTGCTGTTATTGCTGAGATTTCAGCATCCCAAATCAGCCAACTCTTATAGGTTTTATAGTCTGGTTTCATATAGAGAGAACTTTTGAACTTTCTCTGTACAGAGAAGCTAGAGGTCCTAGAAATCTCCCAATGCTTTTATGAGCATTTATCCTCCGGGTTTGTATGTGTTAATCTCCAGTTTGAAGAGGTTTGTTGGCTACCTCTCCTCTCATCCCACACCCCCTCCCCCCCACACACACACACATACACACACATCTTTCTGCAATACTGTGGCTTCTGTGGTACTGTAGTAAATCACAGTCTGGTGTTCTACCTTTTGTCTGTCTATAGTACTATAGACTTTGGTGCATGGTTGATATCTTTGTTCTTGGAGATCCTCTAAATGTGCCCAGACCCTCCTGCAATATTTGAACAAAGGCAGAACAGACACTGGTCCCTTAGCAGGTGCTCCTAAAAGTCAAGTGGACATACATTTTGCTCATTTCCCTCTCCAAGTATAAGATATGAGTTAAAGATTTCCTTCCAAATATATCATACTGCACTGTGCCAGTGAGAAAAGGCTCAGAAAGACAGAGTAGAGAGTGTCAGGAATTCACACTCACCTGGCATAAGTGCAAGAACTAGTTTCTGGATTTCTCACAAAGGCATTTTGTTGGTTTGTTGCTATTAAATTCATGTCTCCATGGGGGAAAGAGGGTCTTGGGCTTCCTATTCCATCATCTTCCTGATGTCATTCCTGTTGAAGTCCTACAATATGTTTGGACATATATATGTTTACTTGTAAAATCATTACTGCCATCAAAATATGAATAATATATTACTCTCAAAATTTTCCATGTGTCCCTTGAAAATTCCATCTACCAGATTCTCTTTTACCCTCTTCATATCCATCTATTGATCTATGTTTGTCACAATACAGTAATTTGCATTTTCTAAAATTTTATATAAAAATTATAAATTGAACACCTTCTTTTTTCTGGTGGCTTTCATTCAGTATAATTATCCTGAGATTCACCATGTTGTTTAGATTCATCCACAAACTTTCATATTCATCAAACATTCCTTTCATTGCTTAGTTGTATTCCAGTATATGGATATACCACAGCTTGTTTATCCATTGACCTGTTAATGAAAGTTTGATTTGTTCCTAATTTTTGGTTAATACAAATAATGCTGCTTTCAACATTCATTCATAAATATTTGTATGGATTATGCTTTCCATTCTTTTGGGTCATTACCTAGGAGTTTAAAAGTTAAATCATATAGTAAATTATGTTTAAATTTTTAGGAAACTACTTTTCTCAAGTGGTTCCATTTTACATCCCCACGAGTAGTGTATGGAAGATATAGTCATTCCACATTTTTGCCTGCACTTGATATAATTTTCATTTTATAATTCTAACAGATGTTTAATAAAATTTTAGTTTAATGTGCATATTCCTATTGATTAGTGATGGCACCTTTTCATGTGCCTATTTTCCAGTCCTATATGTTCTTTGAAGTATCTATTAAAAGTTTTTTGCCAATTTTATATTGGAAAAATTTTATTCCTTTAATGTTTGTGTTTTGAGTGCTATTTATATACCCCTGACACAAGTCTTTTATCAGATATATGTTTTTGCAAATATTTTCACTCAGTATGTGGTTTGCCTTTTCATTCTCTGAACAGCTATCTTTAGAAGACAAGAAATTTTTAATTTTGACAACATCAAACTTATCCATTTTTCCTTTATATATCATGTTTTTGGTTGTAAGAATTCTTTGTGCAACCCAAGCCACAAAAGTTTATACTATATTTTCTTTGAAGTTTTTTTTAGTTTACTCGTTATTGTTAGTCTCTAAGTCATGTCCGACTCTTTGTGACCCCATGGATGCCAAGCTTCTCTGCCTTTACTATCTCTTGGAGTTTCAGTTCAGTTCAGTTGGTCAGTAGTGTCCGACTCTTTGCAACCCTATGGTCTGTAGCATGCCAGACTTCCCTGTCCATCACCAACTCCCAGAGCTTGCTGAAAATAATAGCGATAGTGTTGGTGATGCTATCCGACCATCTCATCCTCTGTCATCCCCTTCTCCTTCTGCCTTCAATCTTTCCCTACATCAGGGGCTTTTCAAATGAGTCAGTTCTTCACATCAAGTGGCCAAAGTATTAGAGCTTCAGCTTCAGCATCAGTCCCTCCAATGAATATTCAGAACTGATTTCCTTTAGGATGGACTGGTTGGATCTTCTGCAGTCCAAGGGACTCTCAAGAGTCCTCTAACACTACAGTTCAAAAGCAACCTTCTAACCTTGTTAGAATGGTTCTGGTTCTTTGGCAAGATAGACTAAGTGCCTCTATCTACCCTGTCTCTCTCACTGAATATAAACTTGGCAGAATTTAGGTGCAGTTATATGAGGACCCTGAGAAGTCAGTATTTGAAGAGGCTTGGGAAGGAAGGCAAAAATTTGACATGAAGCCAAACCTGCAAAGAATCTCCCAATTATCCCTGCCCTTAATCCATATTGCCAAGCCTAGAGTCAGTGGTAGGCATCCAGACACCCAGATATGTACTCCAGGTGAGAAGAGAAAGGACTTCAAGAAAATTTTCACTTTGTGATTCCAGAATCAGAAAAGAGGACTCCTAAAGGTCAGCCAGTGAGAGTGGGGGGAATAACCTGAGGTTTATCCTTTTTTCCTGCTTCAGCTCTCTGGTAGTGTCAAGCACAAGTGGCAATGGTAACAATGACAGCAGTGACAACTAGGTGAGTGCTTAATAACCTGAGACAAGGGAATCCTTTATCTTCACCAGTACCAAGAACACAGGCAAATTTTCATTGCTTTTTTCTCTCTCTCCATCTTCCTACCATTAAGTTCTAGATCAGACACAGTCGTAGGAAATGTATGGTACAATATAGCACCTAAAGTCCCAGCTTTCTGGGTAGAAAACCATATAGAAAAGGAGGCTCCAAGTATCTGGATAATTGTAGGGAACTGCAAAGAGAAAGGAGCTCAAGAGTACAATGCCATAAAGTGATGTGTAAAATTCAAGGCTCATTTCTGAGCTGTCTATGTAGAAATCTCACACTGAGTAACATATTTTGGACTGCAGAATAGACTAGACTGAGAGTCAGTTTTGTTTTGTTTTGTTTTGTTTTTGTAAATGGTCAATTATAAATAATTTGGGCTTTCTAGACCATAGGTTCTCTGTTGAAACTAGTCACTTATGCCATTGTAGCAGAGAGGAGCCATAGACAATAAGTAAATAAATGGACATGGCTTGTACCAACAACTTAAAGTTCAGTGACCTGAGCTGACACCATTGGCCATTTTTTAATGCCAAACTCTGACCTGCCTCTTGAGAAATCTGTATGCAGATCAGGAGGCAACAGTTAGAACTGGACATGGGAAAACAGACCAGTTCCAAATAGGAAAAGGAGTATGGCAAGGCTGTATATTGTCACCCTGCTTATTTAACTTATATGCAGAGTACATCATGAGAAATGCTGGGCTGGAGGAAGCACAAGCTGGAATCAAAATTTCCACAAGAAATATCAATAACCTCAGATATGCAGATGACACTACCCCTATGGCAGAAAGTGAAGAAGAACTAAAGAGCCACTGAAGAAAGTGAAAGAGGAGAGGGAAAAAGTTGGCTTAAAGCTCAACATTCAGAAAACAATGATCATAGCATCCGGCCCCATCACTTCATGGCAAATAGATGGGGAAACAGTGGCTGACTTTGTTTTTCTGGGCTCCAAAATCACTGCAGATGGTGACTGTAGCCATGAAATTAAAAGATGCTTACTCCTTGGAAGGAAAGTTTTGACCAGCCTAGATAGTATATTCAAAAGCAGAGACATTACTTTGCCAACAAAGGTCCATCTAGTCAAGGCTACAGTTTTCCAGTGGTCATGTGTGGATGTGAGAGTTGGACTGTGAAGAAAGCTGAGTGCCAAAGAATTGATGCTTTTGAACTGTGGTGTTAGAGAGGACTCCTGAGAGTCCCTTGGACTGCAAGGAGATCAAACCAGTCCATTCTAAAGATCAGTCCTGGATGTTCATTTGAAGGACTGATGCTAAAGCTGAAACTCCAATACTTTGGCCACCTGATGTGAAGAGCTGACTCATTTGAAAAGACCCTGATGCTGGGAAAGATTGAGGGCAGGAGGAGAAGGGAACGACAGAGGATGAGATGGTTGGATGGCATCACCGACTCGATGGAAATGGGTTTGGGTGAACTCCAGGTGTTGGTGAGGGACCGGGAGTCCTGATGTGCTGCGGTTCATGTGGCAGCAAAGAGTCAGACACAACTGAGTGACTGAATTGAACTGAACTGAGCTAAATGAGTGTCTAGGTCCAGTCTAAATGTGGCAGTACATTAATCTAATATAGCTGTAGAAAAATAGATCACTTTACTCTTTATCTTTCCTTTATATTTCTAAATAAAATTTAACATAGACCAAATTACATAGTCAGTATTACTGAGTGAATTAATTAACCATCCCATCACTCAAGTACCTTCCCTGGTGGCTCAGATGGTAAAGCGTCTGCTTACAATGCGGGTTCAAACTCAAGTAGTAATAATAAATCTATTTGTACTATACTTCTAGAGTTCCTCTAGTCATATAAATTGTCAAAGATCTAGTACTTCTTGAGTTCTTTTTAAAACATCTTGTTGAATCTTTATTATTCTTTCTAACCAAGTAGAGACAGTGAAGTCATTCAGTTTTCTAGCATAAGTACCATCCATGAAGAAGTGAAAACCTGTGATTCTCTTCTGGAGTTTCCTAGAGATTATACAAAGAGAATAAATATTTTTCTAATGGAGAAAATAATGAAAATGATACCATTTCATAGTCGCTGATAACAAGCCTCCAGAGAGTCTCATATAGGTATCAAGTTTCATCCTCTCTATTTTAATCTATTTTTATAAACAAAATCTCACTTGTTTACTCAAGAGAATAGAGACCAAAGTAAACTTGATTCAGGGTTAAAAGCCAGTTTGTACTTTATGATCTCTACCTTGGGAGTTTACTGTTTCCTTTGAGGATATAGCGAGTACCAGTATCCAATCCTTGAACTTGGAGGCAAAAATACATTTAACACTCTAAAGACAGGTTCTTTATGTAATTAGGTAGTACCTGGAGCATCTGACTTACTATTTAAACTAATTTTTAAGATAATTTTTTGTTGTTTAAGTTTTAAAACTTAAAATCTTAAATACCATCTCAGTGAGAAACAATATAACTAAGGAATAAACTATTTTTCATAGGATATCCTAATTTACAACAGAAAAACTCCCAAATATGTATGTTAGTTATGCTTTAGGGAAAATACTGCTTGTAGTCAAAATCTGCAGTTACTTGAACTTGTTAAACATTAAAAAATTATGAGGAATGTGGAGAAGTAATAGTGTTAACAACAACCCTAAATTTCAAACATTTAGATATGAAATATTTGTATGATCAATGCTCTAATGTGCATTTTAATTATCTTCCACATTATGTCTTTATAACCAAACTTGGTGTCTTTTGGGGCTTCCCTTGTGGCTCAGCTGGTCTTTATAATCCAAAGTACCCATGTTCAGTACCAAGAGTAACCAGAGGAACGAATCTCAACAGATTATGAACTAGAAATGCCTCTCTTAAGATTTCCATAGAATCACCTAAGAGAAGTACTAGTTATGAAAACACTGAAAATTAGAATAGTAATGAGTCTGTTTTGCCAGAAATAAGAATTATATTTGCAATTTTGAGTAACTCCCTAGAGGAAGCTTTATAGTCAATCTGCTAGCCAGTGAGTCTGCAACAAAATCCTGTAGAAACAAGATTTAAAAAAAGGTGCTGTGAGAGGTTTACTACCTCCCTTGATTTTCAAAAGGTCAGTCACACAGTAGGTAAGCAATGAAAGTTAATACAATTGGTTATCACTGGTACCCAAGTGCAAAGTGTAGAAAAGCAGTATAGCTCTCTGTGTGAGAAGAACATCCTGTAGCTTTGTTCAGAAGTTTTCCTGAAGGCCAAAAGTCTCTTTCCCTAATAACCTTGGCACACTGCAACACCTATAAGTATATGCAAATAGATGGAATGGATTTCATACCTTGTATCAAGCAAAATCAATAATCCATTTGAAGGAAAAATAAAAACACTCATTTCTAATTTTAATATAACTCTAAATGTTTGCAAAGACAAACATTTAATAATATGTAGGAGCTATTTTGATTGTTAATTCATTTTATTTCTCCCCTGCCCCACTCTTCTCATTCTGGTAGAGCCTGTATGTTGTTTAGTTGTTTATCCTCCATCTGCCACAATTGCTGCTCTGTCCAGGCCCTAGAGCAGTCTAGAAACAGGCTAGACTGTATATGGTAATCACCTGGGTACTTTTTAAAATTGATAATGCCTCGGCTCTAGCATCAGAGATTCTAATTTAATTATTTTGAGCTAGGTCACACGAATTTGTAGCAAAGAATTCCCATGTCAGTCTAAAATGCAGACATGATTGATAATGCATTAGACAGAATTATCATAGAATATTATTTCTTCATCAGCAATTACCTTTGGTAGTGACACTTGATTAATTTCTGGTTAGGGAGATATGAGGATAAACTCTGATAAAGAGTCTCCTGAAAAGACTTTCTTATTTCTAAAGAAGGGAAGTTGCAGGAGAGAAAGGGACTTCTGAGAAACGCTTTCTTACTTGTTTTAAAAAAGAAGTTGTAATTAGATCCCATTTGTTTATTTTTGCTTTTATTTCCAGTATTCTAGGAGGTGGGTCATAGAGGATCCTGCTGTGATTTATGTCAGAGAGTGTTTTGCCTATGTTCTCCTCTAGCAGTTTTATAGTTTCTTGTCTTACGTTTAGATCTTTAATCCATTTTGAGTTTATTTTTGTGTATGGGGTTAGAAAGTGATCTAATTTCATTCTTTTACAAGTGGTTGTCCAGTTTTCCCAGCACCACTTGTAAAAAGATTGTCTTTAATCCACTGTATATTCTTGCCTCCTTTGTCGAAGATAAGCTGTCCATAGGTTGTGTGGATTTATCTCTGGGCTTTCTATTTTGTTCCATTGATCTATATTTCTGTCTTTGTGCCAGTACCATACTGTCTTGATGACTGTGGCTTTGTAGTAAAGCCTGAAGTCAGGCAGGTTGATTCCTCCAGTTCCATTCTTCTTTCTCAAGAT